>LQNS02278096.1:3459833-3476933 GCA_001587735.2 Parhyale hawaiensis | reverse complement strand
TTTGTTCCTTCCGTCAAATTGGCGCCATAGTTCGTAACCCGAGGGCGACTGCGACTACACTTGCTCGTCTGGGGCCAGTGGGCCTACACCCGCAGCACAAACCAGTGCATGTGGGTTTCCCAGGTGAGGGTGTGGTCTAAGTTGACTTTAACTTTACATTAGAAGATCTAAATAAATCAGTTCTACATTTAAGATATGCACAAAATATATAATAAATTACAAGAAATTAAAGTATTATCTAGAACTACAAATGAATGTAGAAAAAATCCACCGAGTATTAGAAAAGCCAGCAAAAGGCATGTATAGCATTCGAGGCGGCAAAAATAAACTCAACCAGAGAAATTGACAAAATTGCGCGAAATGGAAATATTATTAAATGGTTTATATCACACGATTACCGTATATTCGAATACTAGGCTAGCTCTAAAACATTACATATCGAGAGAAATATTAGCAGAATATATTAGTCTTCATGCTGTTAAAAACGGCTTATTACACTCAGCGTAGACCACACCACACATTGACTGGACACTGGCCCCTAAGACAGATTTCGGTCTGGCAATAATTGGGCCTGACTTCACGGTGCCGCAGACGCATGTTACTTTGTTTAGGCTATTTAACTTAACTCTTTTACATTTAGTAATGACTGATAACCTGTACATACTTATAAAACTTCTATACGCCACAAATTCAGAAAAATATTTAGGGTTGAAGTGTAATTACGTAGACTTACAGTTTACGACATCCTTTGATATATGCAGTACAATAAAACCATTTCGCAATAGTATGTGAAACAAAAAGTCTCATTTTGTAGAGCAGAAGTTTCTCAAGTTTGTGGTATACTCGATTTGTGAAAATGTTAATGAACTTTATTATTTTGGTATAAGGGCTAAGCAAGGTGATCAGAACAGACTACAGAACTGAAGGATGAGTCATAGCAGCTTGCAAACATGAAGTGATGAAGCCCTGGTAGCAGTGAAGGGATGAAGCACTGGCTGCCATGCAGTGATCTAGCGTTTGAAGCAGTGATGTGATATAGCATTGGCGGCTGAGAAGTGATCTCAATGAGGAAGCACTGGCCGCCATGAAGTGGTGTAGCATTGAGCATTGATAGCAGTGATGTGAGAAAGCATTGTTAGCCGAGAAATGATCTAGCATCTTCAACGGTGAAATGATGCAGCATTGGCAGGCCTAGAGTGATCTAGCATTGGTAACTGCGAAGAGACGTAGCATTGGTCGTCATAAAGGGATTTAAGATTGGGAGTTGTGAAGTGATTTAGCATTGGCAGCTGTTAAGTGACCTAACATTTGCACTTGTGAAGTGATCTAAGTTAGTTGACAGCTGTGAAGTAATGTAGGTCACCATAGAGTAATTTAATTCCGGCAACCATGAAATAATGTAACAATATCATCTGATATATCATATGTAAAAGAGGCCACCATGAAGTGATGTAACATAGTCGTCCTCGAAATTATGTCATGTAGGCAACCATGATGTGATTAAATATAGCAATTTATAAAAACATGTAACGTAGGTAGCCATGATGAGATGTACAAGTAACATAAACAACATGAAGTGATTTAATGCACACAACAATGACGTGATGCAGTGTTGGGAACAACCATGATGCCATTCAACTTAGCCAGCCATGGAATGATTCAACTTACGAAACTACGAAAGTGATTCAACTTAGGCAACCATTAAGTGATGTAACATAGGCAACCATGAAGTGATGTAACGTAGGCAACCACAAAGCTTCGTAGTATTCCTAAGTAGTAAAGTGAAATGATATGGTTCAACTGTAGATGGTTCCATTGATGAAGGGTTGTGTCAGCACCAAAATGTCATTTCAATGTCATTTAACGGCTGCCTTTACCTCATAATTAATTATGCATTTTTAGTTCATGACTACCGATGTGGTTTTATTCTGTAGTATTACTGTAATTATAATCAAGTTTTTCTGTATTACTGGAATTTCTTAGCCTTCCTTTCCTTGCGGCTATAGGGATGAGCTCCACCTAAAGCTCTACATACATCACTTTCTGAGCTTACTGCTCCAAATCCGTCGTTGAAGAAAAAAACTCAATTGTATATAATATTAAAGTACGTTACATGTAGTATCTATGTGCTATTTTTTCCATAAAAATTTAATATTCGTTGAAATTATAATGAATTTTCAATTATACTTGGTATCCGAAAGTATGATATGTACCGCCAACTGAAGATATAGGATTGTGAATTTAGATTCCCTGCTCTGCAACACGTTCATTGCGTTACGATGAAGAAATTAATCTTTGTTTGAGGTCTATGTGATTATTATAATTAATTTTTCAACACTTACGTAAATTGGCCTCCAGGCTAAATTGCGAGAGGCCCTATTCCAGTGTCCAGTCAATGTATAAGTGTGGCCTGTGAACTGAAATACATCTCGTAAAGTATGATGAAAGTAAATTATTGTGAAAGGGTTATGACAAATATCCATACTACTGGCGAAGTGTCAATATGCTTCATCCCTTAAAGTTTTTTATATTTAATTTCTCATAACCACCTCAACGTTGTATATATAAGTTCTAAAAAAAAACTAGAGAGCATTCCGAAAGCGCATACCTCCGCTCTGCAAGGCAGCAGTAACGCAAAACTCAATTGAAAATATGATTTTCTTTGTATCTTCACGAAAATCCAAACATTTGTGCCTTTTGATAGCATTAGCAACCTCGACAATTTTCTTGAAGATCTCCTAATAACGTTTAGAGTTATGCTACTCACAAACATTATGACAAACATGGGTCAAACACACAAACGGACCAACTGATCTTCACAAAAACATCATTTATGTTTTTACCATTAATAACAAGCCCTGTAAGTTTCATAAGGTTCTATTCATAAAATTTTGAATTATTGTGCTAACAAGCATAAAATCAAACACAGAGAGAAACAAACGAACAAACAGATCTTCCTAAAAACTTGGTCATTCACTCTTCGCAAATGCAGTCCTTTTAATCTGATGTAGTGGTGTTGCTGATTAGTACACGCAAGATAATGTAAGTTTCCTGAAAATGGCAGTTACTAACAAAAAGAGGCTGATAAACAAAGAGATGAACTCACTTTCACCAAAATTTAATCATGTGTTACTGTTAACATACCTAAAAATCCCTGTGAATTTTGTAAAGATTCGTTCATAACTCTTTGAGTAATCTTGATGGTAGACAAAGAGACAGACAAACAAACACGACAAAGATATATCCTACTTGCCGGAGGTAAAAATACACTTCTAATGCATCCGTCCACGTTAAACTTAGCCTATTAACCGTTGTTATGTATTTTAACAAACGTAGTCCGCAATGCATGAAAAATAATCAGCAAATTCAATCTATAAAGAACAGTTTTACAACGCTTCAAATGACATCAACCCAGTCGGAAATAATGGTTGTGATTATGGTAGCATATAGTGGTGTATGAGAGATTAAGGTCGATTATGGATGACGAAACAGTATGGTAGATATGTCGACCAAAACATAACATTGATTTTAGTATATTTAGGTCGATATTGGTGGAGGTAATATTGGTTGTTTAAGGTTGGTCAGGAAACGAAAGTCGATGGTAGTACATGGATATATGAAGCCTATATATGGTAGATGGTAGTACATGGATGTTCAAAGATTATATATGGTAAAGCATATGCTAGAGCGTAACCAGGTACGTTATCAACGGATTTCCGAGCGTATACGATCATGAGTGGTATTCCTCCCATTATTTGGGGAAAATATGTATAGATTGCCATGGATTATAATATGGCTAGAGTTCCCAACAAAATCCACCAAAATAATATTGTACGACTATAAGTTTGAATGCGAAACATCTAAAATTTCAAATTATAGTGCAAAAATTGTGCACCTTTTCAGTTTTTTCTTTCTTGTCGATGAATTGCAAAAAAAAATACAAGGTATGTAGGGACGCTAATTGCCTCGACGTTATTTTTATCTACCGTTTCTAAATTTTACAAACGCTTTACCAGTTCAGCGTAGTTACCCATTATTTCTATTTATTTGTTGTATCCAAAGTAAAACAGCATTGCAATCTTTGATCATATATTTCCATCTATTTCTATGTTCCTTCTGTTTATATCTGTAGAGTTTCATAAACAAATTATTCCCTTTAGCTCTATGGACAGCATGCCAAGTTTCATGATGAATTTGGCCTTATGTACCCTGACAACGGGTACGGCCAAACTTCATCCATCGAGTGTTGACTTCCTCTGAACTGTGTCGTATAGCTGCATACCAGCTTCGAGTTGGAAGTAGTTGTATATAAACGTGCGTTAACTGCACAGACTGGTTCAAGCTCCTGCTCTATAGCATCGTGTCGAAGTTTGGAGCCTTCCACCATTTGGAGCTGCTGGCCTTACTCGCACGTATGAATTATCTTTTTTTTGTAAAAGCAAGTAATCATTAGTAAACAAGGCAGGCATCCATGGAATAATAAGTCAACAGTTGAAAAAGTTGATCTTGGTAGAATATAGGTGTGGTGTTATGAAGCATAAAATGATATTATAAATGACTAATGATTACTGACAACTGAAGTTAATTATAATTTGCTTGTAATAAGGGCAGACGTGCTAACGAGGTACCACGGGGGCTAATTAATAATGATTAATCACCAGCGTCAAAAAATTGATGGGTAAGTACAAAATTGTTGGAGACATTCAGGTAAGAAAGACCCTGAGTCCAGGGAACAGAGAAGCCGGCAAATTCCAGCCATCGTGTGTGTGCCAGAGGTCGCATCCGGTGTGAAACAAAAGGCAAGCGATAGGAAGTAGGAGCGTTTTAGGATCTGTAGGACGCAAAGAAAAATATAGCGAGTGCAACAGACGCTGATCGTTGGAAAGTGACTGAATGCAATATATTGAATTCGGGACTGTGGATGGTTATTGTGAGATATTGAAATTTACATGAAAGACGCACAGTGCTAGGTAAAGCATTTGGCGGGAGCAGCATTCTGGGTGGCCGCCTTGTCGAGGATAGCAAGGACCCAGGGCTGGGGGGTGAAATATGGAAACTGCCGTGAAGTGGGTGAGTGATTAGGGGAGCAATACGATTTGTGTCAAAAATGCTTCAGTTGGGGCGCATTTTTGGGAAAAACCGGGCAGCGAGATATATGTTTGTAGGGGGAATTTGTGGGGGTGGCCGAGATAAAGAAATAAGTAAGCGGGTGCTTTCTCAGTCTAGGCGCACATTGTGTACTGTGGAGATGTGCATTCGTGGGCTTCTCCCAATGAAATGGTGGTATAACATTCATTATATACCTTTCACTTACTGAGTAGGAATTTTCACTGTTCCCTTTACCACGTTTTACTGGATTTCACTGTTCCATTTACCATGTTGTACTGTAGAATGGTCACTGTTTCTGTACCACGTGTGACTGGGCTGTGAGAGCCTTTTGAAATCTACGATTACGTATAGCCCACTAGACTGAATATGGTAGGCTATAGAGTAGGCAACCGCTCATACTGCCTAGGACGGCGCAGCGTGATAGCCGCAGCAGCTATATGAAGAATACAAAAAAGAAAAGAAAATTGGAGAGTGTGGCGAGTATATTCTGTGTCATTTGAAGCAGCTTCAGCATGTACTTTGAATTTTATGTAAAATGAAATATTGAATGGAATTTGAAAAAAGTAAACAGTAAATTAATTCGAGAATCATAGATAGTGATATCATGCTCTGATATAATTGGCATAGCTGCAGAGGTATAAAACGAAGAAAATTCAACGTTCTAGCGAGTGCTGCCATTTTCCTTACAGGAGGGCGGGCTATCTTACACCACGAGTACCTATAATCAAGCACCACCAGTGTATTCATCGTGCTTAGACGCCAACTAGAACTTCTGCACTCTGCACCATGGCAGCTAACTGCGCATTCAGGCTGTGTGCATATCTTCCAACCTCGTTTATAGGAGTACTACCGTCACTGCTTATGAAGATCGTAAACTGAAGCCGCATTCAGATGTTCTGAAGCTTCTGTATTAATAATTTGCTTATTGTGTACGCACTTGGATGTTCAGGTTTACAGAATTTTAGGGAGTGCCCGTCCTTTGTCTGAGTCTGATTCGTAGAGTTTCCATTGTGGTTAGTGGTTCAGGTTTCTTCGTAAATGCACAATGATTTTCAATAATTGGTAGATTTGATCATGCCATTGATTTCCTCGCAATTTAGGCTCGTTGCTGCCATCTTCCAGGTGAGACACCGTTACTTGCCATGTGCATGTTAAAATTTAGGATTATTTCATGAATTGTCGGAGGTTGGCTGTCCTCCTAATGTTCCGTAGTGAGCGTTGCTGGTACTTCATTGGGATTTGCATTTTATGTACGTACTATAAAATTTTTATCCAATTTATCCACAGCTTACCCGATGTGTTAATGGCAAATTCTAGCCGGCAAGTAGGACAGGCGTACTGAGAATAAATAATTGATTGGGCCGTCAGACCTTACGCTAATAGCGCACGAGCTAACGAGGCAGCAGCAGCTCCATCGTCAGCTTGATCGTGTCGCATTCTGTCATATTTCTTTACTGCAGCACCATTCTTTCGTTAATTTATTTGGTGAAATTGAATATACATATATAACCATCATTCTCCCTATATCCCACCCGACGCCCACGCACCCTGTTCCCACATAAATGTCATGAGTAACGCGACAAGAAAACCGTAACCGTATCATTCGCTGAACACAGTCGATTTTGGTCGTGAATGGTGTTTCACTATGGTAGGTCATGGTTGTGCAGCTAAAACCTTTAAGGTTGTAGTTCGGTATTTATGGTCGGGATTATGGTTGGCAATATGATCGAAGGTTGTGACACATCTCTACCATAATGCACCTCATAAATCTTTGAATATGGAGGATATATCGATAGTAAACAACAAAGATCTAGACCAAAATCATAGTTGTTCTACTACAATCACAACCATTATTTCCGACTGGGAATTTTATCTATAAAAAATATGATCTTGTACCTGAATACTTACAAGTCGCATTCAAAAAGCTTACAAATAAAAATGCTAACTACCGAAAAGACCATAAAGCTTTCACGACATAATAAATAGGATCTTCATTATCTCACTCACTCCTCATTCCCCAAACATCTTCATTTTCCAGAAATGCAGTTCAGGTGTTCCTTGTAAATACGTTTCTGGTGGATTATGTAATGTTACTAAGAAATTTTGTCTATGGTCCTGGAACTAATGAACCAGAACAATTACAGGGCTATGATCAAAGTGTAAGCTCAAGATGGAGTTAGTAAGGGAATACTATAAATTTTAAACACGACACTCTAAAAAAGACAGAAAACGTATTTGATAACATTCTAGCTAAGAAAGCAGCTGAAATTGCGGTATAGCGCTTAATGAGATAGAATATGTGAGAAAAGCTAATAATTTGGTGAGTGGTGTTAGGGAATGACAAGTAGGTTGGGGCAAAAGATTAAAAAAAAAACGAAAACAATGTTTGTCAAAGTGTGCGCTGAGAAAATGGGTAAATTGTATAACGGCCCAAAACAGGATTTACAGGAATTAATGAACTTTCATGGCATAGTGGAACACCTGTATTAAGGTTAAAATAATCTCAAAAAAGAAGTTTATGCCTTCCACAAACAAAATAAATAAAGATTTTGAGCGAGAAGTGCAGGAATGGATGATAAGTGACTAGCAAAATTAGTCGACATGCAAAAAAAAGATAGCCAAAAACAATACCTACATAGTAATTGTTATTATTATTTTCAGTAGCTGTATATTGGGTCCATTGGTTATTAACTATCAGTAAAAAAAAACACAGGAGTAGAAGCTGTTTTTGGTAAATATTTCAAGGATAGATCTCTTCAAAACATCATTCACATTACCGGTATATTTAAATTTTTTAAACGTGAACACGAGATTCATTCCAGAAACATGATTAACAGTGGTTTCCTACAATAAAAAAAAAAACAGAAGAGCAAGTTACAAGTTACAAAGCTTTTTAACGGCACTTTCGAAACCAAATTGTGGCACCACAAGGAAAACACACCCACAAAAACGGTTGACATCTTTACCGATCTGATGAAAAAATGTAAAGCAAAATTTCTAAAGAAGCATGAAAATATCTCCAAAAGAAGTTTCAATGAAAAAAGATTATATAAGCTAGGGCACTCTGAGAGCGCATACTTCCACCAAGTAAAGCAACGGTAATGAACATATCAAATTGGCTCTGAAACCATGATTTCTTTGGTATCAACTCTGAAATCTAATAATCAGTGCCTTTCAATACTGTTAGCAGTTTCGCCATTGTTTTTAAGATCCTTATATCTGTTTCAGTCATGCTGCTAACAAACATTATGACAAACATAAGTAAAACATACAGACAAACCAACCGATCTGCACAAAAGTTAAAATCAGTTATGGCTTTAACATTTCTATCAACTCGTGCAAATTTCATAAATGTCCATTCATGTTTTTAATTATTGCGTAACAAACGTTATGACAAACACAACTCATGCACAGAAACAAATCCGCCATTCTGCATCAAAATTTATATCATTCATGTCTCTTACCATTACTAACGATTCCTGTAGGTTTAATAAAGATTCACTCAAAACTTCTTTAGTTATTACGCTAACAAACATAAAATTAAACACAGCAACAAACATACGAACGAACAAACAAACAGATCACAAAAATTTCGTCATTTACTCTTCGTATAATACTAAACATCTCATATAGATTTCATCAAAATCTATCCATAGCTTTTTGGAGTATTCCATTGAGAAAAATGAAGCAGACAAAGAAACAAAAGCATGGACGGATATTCACTAAAAGTTAATCATATGCTCCTCCTAACTTGCCAAACAATCCCTGTAAATTTCGTCAAAATCCGGCCATAACTGTTTGAGTTATTTTGGTTACTGATAGACAAAACCAGACGAAATCATAACCTCCTTGGCGGAGGTAATCAAGTTTATGAAAATTTATATCCTAACATAAATAGACCTCGCAGCTCAAAAGTTGAAATTTAAAAAATAGAAGGAAATCCGCAGAAATACAAAGATCTTAGCAAAAGAAATTTAGCTATTTTTATGACTAAAATGCTGATTGCACATCCATCATGTCCTATAACCTGCGACAAAAACATGATCATGAAGAATTGATCGAAAATTTTTTCTGTTGAAGGTCTTTCGCAGTACCATAGGGTATCTGTGAAATAGATATATATTTGAAAAATGGTAACAGCTCTTTGCGAAATAGCGGGGTTATGAAAAACCCTCTTGGATAAAAGGAACCGCAAGTACGTGTATTATAAGTAAAATTTAAAAAATTAAAATATATATACTTAATGGAAAAAAACACATTTTTTTCCTGTTAAAACTTCCAATAATTCATTAAACCGCGTCATCATTCATCACCACTATAAGAGCGTTGCACTATTGTAGAATCTTAGAACTTCATCAACCAATCTGGGATCAGTGAGCCAGTTGAACTTCCGAAGACATATAATCACCCCATGATGGGAAGCAGTGAGCCCGAGGCTAGCTACTTACAGGCAGTATATGTAGACCACTTTCCGCACTCTCCTGCCGGCCTCTGCACCAACCTACCCTCAGCGGCCAACTGTGGGATGAGTTGCCCTGTTTGCGAGTATTCTCTTTCTTTTGTGCGATGATTGCGAGTCAGTATATCACTGATGAACGGTAATTTGCATTTGCAACTAAAGCCTCTCGTGTAAAGGAAAATTACAACATGTACGCACTCAGTGCACGGCAATTACAATGAAGAAGTGCTGCACTATATTTGCCCCCTAGAAATGCTCTTTTCCTGCTTTATCTTCGTACTAACATGAACAATATTTTACGTGTTTTAGGTTCATATTCTACGTGTTTGAGGTCAGTATTCTGAGTGTTTTTCGTTCATTTGTAGGAGTTTCTGATATGTATTCAAGGTATTTCGTTTTCGTATCCTATGCCTATGGGGTTGTATCTCTAAGAGTTCCAGTTCGTTCCTATGAATTTCGTGTTCGCATCACTACATAATATTTTCGAGTACGTATTCTACGTATTTCATGTGCGTATTCTACGCGTTTGGGGTTCATCGTCTAGGCGTTTGAGGTTCGTATTCTGCGCTTTTGCGTTCGTATTCTACATATTATCGGGTTTGTATGCTACGTGTTTCGGGTTTGTATTCTACGAGTTTCGGGTTGAAGTTTTAGGTATTTGTGGTTCATTCTGCAATGGTTTCGAATTCTTATTCTTCACATTTTGCATTCTCATTTCACTCGTTTTGGATTCTTATTCTACGTGTTTCGTTTTAGTATTCAACTTATTTTGGCTCGTATTCAACGTGTTGTAGTTCGTTTTCTGTTTCAGGTCCGTATTTTGTATGTTCGTATATTGCGTTTTTCGAGTTCCCATTCAACGGGTTTCGGGTTCATATTTCATGAGCACTGGGTTCGCACTCTACGTGTTACTGACTCATATTTTCGTGTTTGGGGTTTGTATTCCATACGTTATGAATTCGTGTTTCACATATTTTCAGATACGATATGTACTTGTTTCGGGTTCGTTTTCAACGTTCTCACGTTCGTATTTTGCCTGTTCCAAGCTTGTCTTTTACGTATGTTCGGGTTCGTATTCAACGTTTTTTTTTTTTAGTTCGAATTTTACGTGTTCAGCTTCGCATTCTACAATGTCTGTGTTTCACATTTTGCAGGTTCTTTTTTATGTTATTCTGTTCGTGTTTCGTGTCAGCAATCTAAAGTCTCAGAACGAGTACGTAGAGTCGGCCTGTATTCACACAAAGGCTGCCTGTTTTGATACATTGATCGTAATTGTATAGATAAGGCATGCACGTCTCACAGTCAAACCCTAATCTACATCCCATTTGCAGCCTCAGTAGAAGACAGAGGTTATCTGCTGAGATTGATGTTAAGTGTTGTTCAGTCATGCTTCGCCTCCTCAAATCAGTCCTAGTCTCATATGCAGCATTAGTTTCTTTATACGCTGCTCGTCTGCTTAACTCTAAAAGGGAATTTCCAATCGCTGATTTGTAGCCCTTGAACATTCATTATATCCGATAATATACTTGTATACCTAAATCAAAGAGACTTACTAACTATACCAGACTATCCATTCAAACGATATTGACAGTATTTCTGCAGTGCTGGGCACCTGCGTCAATAATTGCGTAATTGCGATATTTAGGCAACGACCATTTCATCGACGTATGACGCAATGATTTAAAAGTTTAGGAAATAATGCAAGGACGCTGGCGCAAATAAAAGTTTGAGTCATTTTCCTCTTTGAGCCAAGAAAAACTAGCGTCTAGATATAGTTTGTAAGGAAGAAAAAGGTATGGTACTTTTTATTACTACCATTCACCACTCAAACTCTAAAATTTAAACCACTATGTGTTAGATATTGACGAGCTGAACACGAATTTTAGAGTGTGGGTCAATGTTGTTGGACGCCAGTTTTTATTTTAATACCTCGGCCAAGAAGATTCTTTTCGTCGTATTTGTCTGTCTGTTTGTGTGTCACCTAGATTACTCAAAAAGTAATGAACTGATCTTTACGAAACTTAAAGTATTCGTTATGCATGTTAACAGTAACAGATGATTAACTTTTGGTGAAAATCCGTGCTTGTTTGTTTGTCTCTCTAAGTTTTCTTTCTCAAAGTTATAGCACAAGACGTTATGAACGGATTTTTTTGTGAAATTTACATGAGTCATGAGATACATTTTGAAGAGTAAATGACCAAATTCTTGTGATGATTCGTTTGTTCGTTCGTTTGTCGCTGTGTTTGATTTTACGCTTGTTGGAACAAAAAATCAAAAAGTTTTGGATGCATCTTGGTGAAATTTACAAGAGTCACTACCAAAGTTAAAAGACCTAAATGAGTAAATTTTGGCGATGATTGGTTGGTCTGTTTGAGTGCTTGACTTATGTTTATAATAATGTTTGTTAGCAGCATAGCTCAAAAAGTCATGAACGGGTCTTCATGAAAATTACAGGAATTTTTAATACTATCAAATGATACAAATGATTTATTTTGGTGTTCATACGAAGAAAATCATGGTTTCAGAATGAATTTGAATTTTCGTTACCGTTGCCTTGCTAGGCAGAGTTGTGCGCTCCCAAAGTGTTTTCTAGTTTTCTTTGTATCAACGCCAAATCCAATCATATGTGTCTTTTGATAGTATCAACAGTTTCTGCAACTTTCTTGAAGATCTGTTCATAATTTTTTGAGTAATGCTGCTAACAAGCATTATGGAAAACATGACTCAAACACACAAACTGACCAGCCTATCTGCACAAAATTTTAACCATCTTTATCTTTCAACATTACTAAAAACTTGCGCAAATTTTATGAAGATCCATTCAAAACTTTTCAAGTTATTGTCCTCACAAGCACAAAATTAAACACCACAACTAACAAACGAAAGAACAGATCATCACGAAAATATTGTCATTCACTCTTCGTATTATACCTAACAACTCACGTGAATTCCATGAAAATTCGTCCATAACTTTTCGAGTCATGGCACTGATAAAACAATAGGCAGACAGACAAGCAAACAGACGGATGGACGGACTTTCGCCAAAAGTTAATCATCTGTTACAGTAAACATGCCTAAAAATGCCCGAAATTTTCGTAAATATCCGTTCATAAATTTTTCAGTTATCTTGGTGACAGACAAACCTCCAAACAGATAAACACGACAACAATATAGCCTAACCTCCTTGGCGGAGTTAATAATTAAATGAACTAATTAAAATAAAAACAGGCGAACCTCACATCTCGACTACCTCAAAACGTTCCCTCCAAACTCGAACAAACCAGACTACCTCAAAACATGATCACTAATTTATAGTATTTGAAGTATATTCATAAACCGATTTTGTAAGCAAATTGTTTGTTATTCTTGTTCTATATAAGGACGTTGAATATAGATTTATGCAGCTAAATTAGAGAAATGTCGTGTCCTTGTTCGAGAGCCATTTGTCTTATAAAACATTGTTGTGAGCAAATGCGAGGTAACAGTGTCGTCTATCAATTAAACTAGGGTGCCAGTGCTTTCAAAAATAGCTGCATGGAATTTATGATGACTCTTCTTCATTGATCATACTTTCGTTTTCCCTCTCTGCTCCGAGGCAAGATAAAATTGTACCGCCCAACCGTTTTTTGTTCACTGTTCTACTTTCAGTGATTTTCTGAGCCCAAACTTCTGTGACACTTCCTAATATCTCATGAATATCAATAAAATTCTGATACACTCGCTCATTTTAGCCAAAAATCCGGATAAACATCAATATTTTAGAAAATTAAGTGATATCATTTCCGGGAATGTGCGCTTCTGGACCGACGTTGGACAGCATCACAGTAACAGCTATTAGCCGTTAGACGTCCACTAGCAAGCAAAGATTAAGGAACTGTGGCACATAGATTTCTCTCTGTTTGAATGGTGTGCATTCTTAAATTTCTTTATGAAAAAGAACTTTTGAAATTATTACTTAATTGCGGCAACAAGGCGAAAAACGCAAAAATAGAAGCGATAATACGTTTATCTCGTGTAAGTAAAAGATCATGATCTAAATTCACAACATGCAGTTGGCAGTAGGACCAGAAGCATTGGCAGCAGCACTGTCGTTACTATTAGACGTAACTCGTTGTAATAGATAAAGCCAAACTGAAGTCCTTGTTTAGTGTGTAATTGATGAGCCTAAATATATCAGACAGAGGAGCAAGCTCGATTGAAGTCTGACCTATTCTAACTGTTTTCTGCTGCAATAATATCAGTGCAGTGCCACTGTGCAGTTATTTTCAACTTCTGCAGTTACCGTGCAAGAATGACAACTGCTACAGATCCGCTGCCAGAGCATTCACCTTATACTGCCCGGTGAAACTTTCTTATCTTCAAATTTAATTAACAGTGAAATTATTTTTAAGCATAATGTTTAAAATAAATAAGTAAAAGAACAGTTAAACAATGGCTTTGAGACTCCGAAGAAAAAATATCTCATATCGATGAAGATGAAGCATTTGTAGTGGGTGGACAAATTTCTCTCGCCTTGAGCGCTCAAGCGGCTGAAAAAAAAGTTGATAACGGAGAGGTTTAATGCAACTGCCAACTAGAAGAAACAGAGAAATGAGCGTTCACGTCTTCACAGCTGCTAAGCAGAGAAATATTACCCTTCTTTTTCTGGTATGGAGAAAAATTAACGGCTTTTTCCAGGCAGTCAAGTATCTCCCAAAATGATCATTTCGATTCGGTATCATATATACGCCAGGATACCTGAAGATGGAAGAGTGATTGATGCATTGAAATTACCTGTGACAAAAAACTTAGAATCAGGAAGCCGATGAGTGCTAGGGGAAGCGCTATCATCAGGGATTTGTTTAGACTTTCTCAATGCAAACAGAATTCAACTATAAGGCCGCCGTAAACATTTGCCATCATCAACAACCTGGCCTACGTTTTTCCTCCGTGTTTTCTTGCAGCGTGCAGAAAATGGACTAATAAATAAACAATGAATATATGAACAGATGTATGTGCATATATACATGTCGATTTTTATTTTTTACTAGTGGACCCGTGCGTGAAAAAAATTCACGCAATAATCGGTACGTTTGCCTAATGCCTCTAGGCCGGTGTGGAATCTCTATTTCTCTTATTTGCTTCTTAAATTTCTTCATTGATCCTTTGTCGTGCTCTCATCCTTAGTTCTGCTAAAGTAACAGGCAGAAGTAACATCTTGAGTGAAACACTCCAACAAACTTAAACAAAATGGCAGCTTATATACAATGTGTTCGCTCCGTAGCAATGATACCATTGATACAGTTTTTCCACCTCAAATATCTGTTTCATTTGAAGTGCTCAAATTCTGACCTATGAAGAGAAAACTGCTTCATCAAAGAAAAACAGTAAGTTAGAAGAAATAATTGTTTACTGCCCGTGAAAAATTATGTTTCACCTGTTTCGTTGACAATTGTATCAAAGTGGGAAGAATAGCTCGTGCAACGAAATCATCTGTGGTAAGAAACTACGAATCAAGATGCATGAGAGTGCCAATGGAAGCTTCAGATATCTTCAGTGCTACGATTTTAATTTCAGCAATGCAAGAAGTGCATTCAGACATAAGGTCGCTCTGTACTTTGCCGCGGATTCGATGTATGAAGAAGCTAATACTCGCACAAATCAGACCAAGCATGCAATGTCTTCATTGTTGGAATTTCAACTGTCCCTGCTTAAGATACGTTTGCCATCTTCTGCAACCCGGCCTATTTTCATCAATGAAGCTTGAGAGGATGACTAGGGCCTGCAACCTCGTCTAAATTCCACCTGTTTTGTTAGAGCGTGACAGAAAATGTATAAAGAAACAGATAAATACACATCGGTCGTTATTATAGACTGAGTAAGAGATGAAAAGAAGTCTTTTATGGTATATTTCCTTGAACTTATCTTTACAGGGAGTATCCCACTAGTTACTGTATTCTTCGAATGCCAATTTTCTGTAATACCTCAAAACGCGCACTTTCCTCATAACACTTCGGTCCGCATTTGTTCGTGTTATGAGGTCTGCCTGCACTTACTAGAGCACTCTTAAAGCGAATACCTCTGCCAAGTTAGGCAACGTTACTGAAAAAAAAATTAGCTCTAAGATTAGAATTACTTTCTTATTAGCGGCAAAATCTGGTCATTTTTGCGCTTTGAACGTAATAAGAGATTTTGTGATTTTCTTGGAGCTATTTTCGTAGCTTTTCAAGATATGTTGCTGACAAACATTAGTCAAACACACAAACAGACTAACTGATCATCTCCAAAATTTCGTCATTTAGTTTTTCAACCATTTCTAAAACTTTTGTAGATTTCATAAGGTTCCGCTGATACTTCTTGAGTCATTATTTAATTAACAAAGACAAACGAACAAACAAAATACTATCATAAAAACTTGGTCCTTTGCTTTTCGGGAAATATTTAATAACTTATATATGCATATATATTTTATAAAAAAATTAGTCTATAACTTTTTGAGTTATGTACTAAGTACGAAAGGTAAACATACAAACGGGTGAACGGATCTTCCCCAAAGATAATCATCAGTGTTTCGTAACACGCCAAATAATCCCTGAAAATTTCTTAAAAATCCGTTCGTAATTTTTTGATTTTCTTTGTGATAGACAAACTCGACGAAAACATAACCTCCTTGGCGGAGGTAACTATAGTAAACTAAAAATAGATCAGGCTGAGTCTTACTGTTCATTGAAAAATCCAAATAATGTAAAAAAATTCATAAAATATTACAATAACTCAAAGGTAAGCAAAAAATCAATTGACTTATGAAATATCTATTTCATAGTACAGTATTTTCAATCTCATATTTATATGATTTTTCTCGTAAATTAGGTCGATTAGTTAAAATTACTTTATCCACCGTGACACAATGATGCACAAGTAATCATGCAACTTTTGCGGATTAAAAACGACGGATTGATGCTGACGCCACGCTACCAAACGAGTGACTCGCCCAGCTTTGTATTTCAGTAATGGTTGCAGAGACAGAGTCGCATACTGGCTAGAATCAGGTTTCACAGCCGGTGAAAACGGGGTTATTTCTTTCAGATAGAGTGACGGAGAGCAAGTCTTATAGGATTTGTAATTTATTGCGGCCCAAGGAGGTGGAGTCAAAATTTGGGCAAACCTACGTAGGAGTCGGAGTCAGGCTTTTTTCATCCGACTTTGATACCATGCTTCTGTTACACGGCATCACTTTGCTCTCATACTCTACAAATGAAATCTACTTCTAGCGACTGGTGCAAAGAAGGGCCGCAAAAGCGATTTTTTTACATAGAAACACACGGTAGTTCTCTTCATTTAGTGAGGAATTGAAAATGTATTCAACTTTATATGCATCGTTTAACCCAGAGATAGGCAGAGTACGGCAGGCGGGATATATTTAAGCCGTTACTTTTTCTAACTCCACCAGCTGCAGATTTGGATTCTTCGATATATTAGCCCATTTAAAGCGTTTAAGACTTATCCTAAAATGGCATACAGTGCCTAGACATAAGTATTTGCACAACTCTTTT
>LQNS02278096.1:3436283-3447262 GCA_001587735.2 Parhyale hawaiensis | reverse complement strand
TGGATCCTTATCTCTTCATCTGGATAGTCTTCTTGCTTGAAACACTTCTTGAAATCGGGACAATATGTATGCAGCTTCTGGAGTCCGATTTTATATTTTTTTCTCTCAGGTCACGACGTATAAATGCGGTAGATGATCAACGGGGCACTCACAAGTTGATGATTTTTTTACGGGTAGTAGACAACTATTTCGTCTAGCTTACTGCCTTTCTTATTGAATTTAACGATGTAGCTTTCTTTTCACGTATTTAACGGGCACGAGACAACTATTTCTTCCAGCCTCTGCCTCTCTCTGAGTTTGCATAGCAGCATTTCACTTCAGAGTCCAAAATTTGAGCACTTCAGTAAAGCAGATAGCTTAATATGGAAGACAATATTATGGATACGGTGCACCTACATTACATATAAGCTCACTGGAGTGGTATTCAAGTTTATTGCAGTGTTTTTTCTCAAGATATTCTTTGAAAGACGCACGTTTAATTCAGAAAGAAAATAGAGGAGATAAAAAAGAAAGAGACTACTACAGTCTAAAAAAAAGTGTTATTAATAATGAGATGAAGAGCTATGCGGCACAGTGACAAGAAAGACTTGAAGCAGAAGGGCTACAGAAGGGAATAAGAGTTGCTAATAAGCTTGAGCGGAAAAATGTGGAAACGGCAAGTCAAAGAATAGAGCAAACATATCGATTAATGCTTGAATTTTTTCACGAACAGATTCACTAGTTAAACAATAATGCAGTCCATTCCGCTGCGTTTCAAATAATGAGGCATTTTTACTCGTGCTAACAGTTGCTCCATTGTAATCAACTTCATCTTGCATATAACTTAGTCCTTATTTTTTAAACTGACAAGTTTTTCTCTAAATGATCTCCAGAAACTTACACGACGCGGTGATACAAGATTAACAACTAAGAAATAAACAGGCAAGCGACTCAAATGAGTTGAGAAAACTGTTGGACTGACTGTGCAAAGATATTAGCACACTTCAACACTTGCAGTTGTCGATGTATAGCCCAAACTCACGAAATCAGCCGCCGAAGGCCATCCTCCTACAGTAAAGACCGTGTGTTGAAAATCCGAACTATTGAAAACAAATTCAAAACTATTCCTAAGCTTAAAAAACATTGTGACCTTGTGGTAAAGTGTTCTGTTTCTACAATCAAAAATAAATTTAATGAATTTCGGTCGATAGGTTGCTTTGCAAGATGCAAACCGGCGATGAAGAAGAATCCAAAGTGTCGTTGGAAGTTCGTCAAACGGCACGAGCTTCGTGACGCGTCTCATTGGTGAAGAGTAGCATTTAACGATGAAAGCAAGTGTAATAGACTAGGCAGTGATGACTGACAGATAATTTTCGATGACGGATAGATAAAAAATTTTCCCAGGGGAACTGTTTCAATGATACATGGTATGGCGAGCAGTGAGTGCTTATGATTCGGGCCTCAAACGAGCGTTTTAGCTTGCTCGGTCATATCGACTAAATATTTTGTTCTCCATTATGTTCCATAATTTGCCAGTGAATTCCAGCTNGGCCTGTCCTCTCTCCAAACGTGAATCCATTAGAGAATGCATGGCTTTAGATCAGCAACCAGTTAGGCAACAAGACTTATGTTCTAAAAACCTAAACTATTAAAATTTGAACATATATTAAATTTTAAAATGCAATGAAAACATAAATTGAAATAATAAATCCATTTAACTATTTTGGTACAGCATTAAAAAAGTGATGAGGAATTTCATACCCCATAAGTGCCCCTCTGACCCAATCCTGTCCCTGTCGCCCTCAGTTCGTTCCGGTGCTCCTGCTATGACACTCCTATCCCTAACAGAATTTAGAGCCGCGGCAGAAGCTCAACAGGGCTGCCTGAGGGGGTGTAATACGTACTTAATTACCTTCTGAATGTCCGCCATTCAGGGGTGGTACAGGACGCTGCAGCAGCGACTGTACNAAGGAGACCATCAGTGTACTTATAATGTCACTGTATTGGAGCTCTGGTAACAGGTGAGGCTTCGTATCGCTAAATACAGGTGGATACGGTGTACGCGCTCAAACAACTATGTCGAGGGTCTAGCTAGATGATGAGTAGCGCTACCTGGTGCGGGATTCTTTTATAGCCTCCTCTCAGGGAGTGGCTCTCACCTGGTTGAGCAACGGGTTAGTAACCTGAGGCCGTCACACCCCTGCGTTGATGGATTCTTGAAGATTTTTTTGGCCTGCCAATCCCTTTGATTCCGAGAGTGAACTGCTAACGTACCGTTTCAAGCTAAGTAGTTTTGTTCGGATTTATTGCCAGTCACTATCTTTTAAATGCGACGATAATTCACCATTTGCAAGAAAATAGTTCACCTCCTGCCGAAAAAAATCGTACCAATATCTCTGTAGACGTAGACCTCAACAGTACTTGACTAGTAGGTCCAAAAGTGGCCGTTGACGCTGGCGGCCATAAGTCGGCAACGGAAAAAATGGGATTTTTTCGAGAGCTATTAGAAAATAATTATGAAATTAGGAGCATTGCAACTTTAATTTCAATGAGCGTTTCCAAACAAACAACATTTGACAAATCACGCTTGATTGGTTAGTTTCGTCAAAAACTACAAAAATTTCAATAAAGTAAAATCAAAAGAAATTCCCTAAAGTATACTGAATCAAATACCTAACGAGTCAACAGTTCTGGATTCCACGACAGAATGGTTATTACAATCTCATCCCACAGTTCTAAACAATGAAGGAAGAAACTCTTGACTCCTGAAATATAAGAGTATTGTATCCTTAAGTTGCATTGCTTACGCTCAACATATTCACGGGTTAAATATATCACTAATATTGAAAACATAAATATATAGGAATGAGATAACTAAAGTTTTCTAAAAAAATATATAGCTATCCGTTTTCCAGAAACGTAATATCGCTGTTATCCTCTCATGTCAGTGACTAAACCGCCTTCTTCAGGCCCTGCAACTTTCTCCTCTTGTAGTCCTCTCTTGGTATTCCCAATTTCTCAGAGAGGTCCCTCTTCGCTTCCGGCCATCCGACGGTTTAGTCATATCTCTGACATCACTATTAACATCCCTTGCAAAGTTCGGACCGAAACCATTCAATGAGTTCCTACCGATCACAGGGAGAACTGTCTGGGCCAGCACGTGTCCGTCGTGACACGTATGTTGCATCACGTCAGAGACCCTCTCCGTTAGAATCCTCAGCAGCTGGTTGAAGGCGAAAGCGTTTGACCCTTTTACACTGAGAAAGTTTATTGTTCTCTGCTTTGTGCTGCACAAAAGTGCACACCAATCCCTCCCAAAAAGAGGCGGTGAAACTAACAATGTGAGCCATTGCCATTGATTGTTACTGCAGTGCAGTGTCTGCGGACTCCAATTTTCCTCTCTACTAAGCTGACGCGGGCGTGGTACTTGGTCACGGAAACTATCTGTGCCTCTCTCATCAACCGTGATTACCAGCTCTGCATCTTTTTGGACCAGCGCTTGCTTGTTTGCAGCAGGCATTCAGCCTGTCATGACTGTTGGTTATATGAGCCAAATAACTAGAATACCTGCCAATAGCTGCAAGAACCTTGTCGTCGTTGATGAGGTCTCGTGGTTCCTCTCAAAGATCCTCAGCGACCTCATGAATCACAGCTTCGTCAGGGTCGCCTGGTTCTGCTTGGCTTCCTTGAGGTCGGCTTTGATATCGTCGGGGACGAAACTAACAAGTTTGGCCACGTTAAGGTTCATGTGCAACTGTTGAGCGATGCAGAAATTGTTGACGCTAGTCCCGTAGCTGCTGCTACACATGGTATGACGGTTTCGAAAGGCATGCTCGTTGGCGTCGCAGTTGCATTTTCTAAGGCAGAGATAGTTCAGGCAATCGATCTTCTGTTATAAGATATACCTCGCAGCGGCGACCGCGCCGATTGAGGTGTAGTAGATCCCATAGGCTGTGGGCTTGGCAATCTTTCTGCATACGTAGAGGTCGCTGTCGAACCAGTCCTTTATGAGGTACCCCACCTCGAGAAGCAACTGCGGGTTCTTTTCAGAATACTTGTCCTCAGGTTTGATGACACAGTGGTATGGGTCGCTCCAGCACTCGTTCTGATACGGACCACGAACTTTCAGAATGTTTATCCATCTCCTTATCATTTCCAGGCAATCTGCTGTGTCACTGTACTCAACTTTGTTGTGCACTTTGGCATACTGGCGAAGAGAAGCAATTGTGTAAAGGTCAGTCACCGTCACAGCGAGAGATATGCTCTGTCTCTCCCGGGCTGTGGGTTCCAAACACTTCTTGGTCATTTTGAATCCGCACTTCAGACCCCTGTTCTTCTATCACTCGCAAATAGTTATAAGGTGATCCATCGTGACCAGCCTCTCTCTGTTTAGCTCTTCTGATCCAGGGCATTTCGGCAGCATTAGGCACTTCTTATTAAGCAGATGGTAGTATGTGTTCTTAATGAGATGGATGCTGTCGAACATGGGGAACACCCTCCTTTCTGGTTTTGTAGGGTTTGGGATGGAGGACTCGTCCGAAAACATGTTAAAGGAGGCGTAATAGGGCTGATTGATCCTGTGTCCGTCGAACGTTATGGTGAAAATGCGAAAGCCCGCGTTGGCTTGCATTACCTATCATAGCTGAGTTAAGCGCTTTCTTGACGTCTTCGTGTCGAGAGGACACTCGAGAGTCTTACTCACCATCTCACCTAAATTGCCACATGCTGAGGAAGCATGGACACTCAACATAACTTTAGCAATCTCTCCCTGGTCTATAGGCCACGGAGTTGCCGCCGCACAACTCTAACATTTCAGCGGTGTGAACCTCCTCTATACCAAGGTGAAGGATACGGTCCTTCGCGCGAAGCTGCATGCAGAATTATTGCAGATGGCTCTGAAGACTGCCTGGGTTTCTGGGACGGTGCCCCTTCTATAAGGGTCCACTCGTGTAAACATCTTGCATATGCTTACACTGGGCAGGATGAGGCCTGAGGTGGCGGTCAGGTTCCTGTACTAGGACCTGTAGAGCTTCGGACTCATTCTTTGCCAGACGACGCACTGGAGTGTAAACTCTGTTGAACCTCCTATGTAACTGATTGGCCTGACATAGCTGCAGCTGTGTCTTGCAAAGGATTACGGTATGTCGCAGCTCTGTAGAAAGCGAATTAATTTCGATATTGTTGAGTGTGTCGGTTGCCTGCTTAAGTTTGTCACTAGGATAATCCGTCATACTGGCTAGAAGAGCCATGGCGTCTCTGACCTGTGAAACTGTCTGGAACTTGTCTCCCTTATTGATTATTACATCTTTAGCCTTATACTTCTTCATCGGTGACTGCCTCTAATATCATTTGAAACTCACGACCTCATAAACAGAGATGGACATTAGAACGTTCGGAATGTGTCTGTTGCCTAAGAGCTCCAATCTATAGGCCAATAGGATTCGCTGCTCTAGATTGTTAGCGGCTTCACGCCAGGTGAGGAAGAAGTCGGCGGGTAGTGGGTCTTTCATATGCTTGTCGTGCAGCGCATCAAGCTCCTCCACCAGTCTGATGAAACGCACGATGTCAGCCTTGAACCTGGCGAGGGTGCCAGTATTTTTGTCGTCGACCTCTCTTGCAGTTGGTGGACGAACGCACAGTAGGAGGGGTAGTAAGGGAAGAGTGTGGGTACGACGTTTTTCTTGAGACTGGTCTTGCATCTTTCTCTCCCTCTAGCGTTGGTGATATCGTAGTGGAAGCAGTCATCTGTGTCTACCTTATCCCTCTTTATGTCTCGAAGCCAGATGGCATTTAGGTTCGGATTATTTGGAAACCGGAATACACTGTATTTTCCTTTCTCGTTCAGCTCGCCAGTATTATGCTTCTCCTCCTGCTCAATCTTGGACCGAGCGCTGTTAGTCTTGCATTTGGGAACCCAGCATTAGTTGGGCATGTTTCATTAAAACATTTGCATTTTTTTTTCAGTTTGTAGTAGTAATTTCAAGTAGTAATATTATAATGAACTACAGTATATGAACTAAATTGAACTTCACATCTCCAGACTCCTGGGTTGAGGTCTATGTGCGTATGGTAGACACAACAGATAGAGAACAATTTCTTACTGTCGCTGGACTCTTGGCCGCCAGTATGAAATGCTCTGTGCAAAATTTTTTGACCTAAGAGTCAAGTACAAATGAGGTTTCTGATGTAGACAATGTTTAAGTCCTTTGAGTCAGAGAATAGTTTAATGCATTTTTATTTCCAAGCTACGCAGCTTATGGCTAACGGTAACTTTAAGCTTAAGAAATGGTCTTCAAATTAAGAAACCTTAATGGAACCTGCTGTAAACGATAAATGTGATTCTAGTAACAGTGGAAATGTAACTATGGTACTCGGTAAAACGTGAAATGCGAAATCTGACACAATAAACGTCACCGTACCTGAACCATCTCGAACTGCAAACGCTAAGCGAGACATCGCTCTTAATACTGCTAAACTTTTGATCTATTTGGTTGGTTTCTTCCTGTGACCGTGGCTGCAAAGATTTTCATACAGAGCCTGTAGAAACTAAACTTAGGATGGGATGATGAAATTTCGTCAGAGCTAACTTCTTCCTGACATTCATTTGTATCAGACATAGACTTGCTGAAAGACGTTAAAATGGCACGTAAGATGAAGTGCACCTCAGATCTTGTTTTACATGTTTTTGCGGACTCGAGTTCACAATGCTACGGCGCAGTAGCATATTTCATAAGTTTCTGCTTGCTAAATCCAGGTTAGCTAGTGTCCGCGCTCCCTCTCCGTCACAGCTACTATTAACTGCTATGTCTGAACCTTCAAGACTAGCTAAATTTGTCCATAATGCTTTTCATGACAAACTGAAGATATCAGAAACTTTCCTCTGGACGGACAGCCAGATCGTTGCTAGCTGGTTATGTTCGAAAAAATTCTCTAAACCCTACGTACAACAGACAGTACGTGAAATTAGGGACTTGCTCCCGGATGCGCAAATCTTGCACGTATTTATAGCAAGCAAGGATAATACAGCTAACCTGCTCACGCGCAGCGTAAGTACCAAGAAGTTCTTAGATTCACAATTTTTGTTCAATGGACCAGCTTGGCAGTTAGAGCTATGGCCAATACAATCTGTATTTGTAACACTAGAAACTTCTTTGCAAACTACCGTAGAAATTAAGGCGCCAGAGACTTCCTGCATTGCAAGGCCACAAGTGCGTTACAAAGCTTGGAAGCGTAATCCAACAAAGGAGTAGCTACAGGTCAAGTCATATATAAGGGCATGTCGGGATGTAAAGAAGAAAGATAGGACCACAAAAAGAGAAAAAGAAGTTTCCGTAGCCGCTATGGCAAAACGGAACCCAAAGGCATTCAATAAATATGTAAATGAAAGAAGAATAAAACAAGAAATCATAGGTCCGCTCAAAAGACCTGACGGTGTAATCGCCAATGACCTAAGAGACAAAGTCACAATCCTAAACGACTTTTTCACCTCTCTATTTATTATTGAAAATGTTATGAATATTCCTGAACCAGTCCCGACGCAAGTTGCTCCCATAAACACATGCATTTTTACGGAGATCGAGATCCTTCAAGAACTGGCCCACCTAAATGTGTACAAATCCACAGGCCCAGATAATCTTACTCGCCGTGTACTACGAGAAATGGCTCCAGTCATCATGAAGCCCCTGCTCAAAGTATTTAATCGGTCTCTGAGAACGGATGAGGTTCCGAAGGATTAGAGACTAGCTAACGTGATACCAATACAAGAAGGGGAAAAAAGTCCCAGCAACTATCGACAAATCAGTCTTACATCGGTCGTCAGCAAAACAATCGAACGTCTCCTCAAAAAGAGCATCACTGACCACCTGAGGATGCATCACCTCATATCCGACTCTCAGCAAGGCTTCCGAAATGCAAGAAGCTGCTTAGCAAACCTTCTTGACATTTTCTCAAAAGTTACGGATATAAAAGATGAAGAGAAGGGTGTAGACCTTGTATATCTAGACTTCCACAAGGTTTTTGAAGGTCCCATCAACGGCGAATGAAAAATTTGAAGCCCATGGCATCCAGGGAGACTATATACGATGGATCGGGGCATAGCTTACGGGTCGGCAGCAGCGAGTGAAGCTTGAAGGAGAAACGAGCGACTGGACGCAGGTACCATCAGGGGTTCCCCCAGGTAGCGTGCTTGGCCCACTTCTGTTCTCAATTTACATCAATGATCTGGATCTCAACATACGTAGTAAAATCAGTGAATTTGCGGAAAATGCAAAACTATGTCATCCTGTCACAAGAAGAGCCGAGCTCCAACAAGACATTGACCACCTCATGGAATGGAGCGCAACGTGGCAGATGAGCTTTAAAGTCGACAAATGCTAAGTAATGCACATATGGCTCGTGAACCCTTCAACTGCAGTGAAAATTTATGGGACGGAATTGGCTCCTGTCACCCAACAACATGACTTGGGAATCACTATTGCAAACAAACTACAGCACAGTCAGCAAGTTGACGTGAGTGTGAAAGTGGTAAGCAGAGTACTCGGATTCATCACCAGAAATTTGGAAGAGAAATCCAGGGACATCATCGTCCCCTTGTACAAGGCATTACTGCGACCGCACTTAGAATTTGCTATTAAATTTTGGTCGCTACATCTTTGTAAAGATATCGATAACATGGAAAGAGTCCAACGCAGAGCAAGGAAATTGATAGCACAGCTGCGAAACAAGCTGTATGAATGTCGTTGAAAGGAACTGGGTCTGATCTCTCTCGAGCAAAAAAGAACAACAAATAGAAATATTCAATTATTTGAATGACTTCAACGACGTACCTATAACGGGACTCTTTGAAAGAGACCTCGATGATCGCTTGCGAAACAACGGTCAAAAACTCAAGCATAACGCTCGAAGAACAACCTTAAGTCAGCAGTTCTTTCCCTATTTCATAGTCAGCATTTGGAATAGACTCCCTTCCGACTTTGTTAGTGCGGAATCAGTCAACGCGGTTAGAAATGGTCTTGACACACAGTGCTAGACATATGTATTTGCACAGCTCTTTTATATGTATTTTAAAAAATTTAGGGACTTCCGTTAGAAAATTAATACAGGAAGTTTACATAACATATATATAATAGAATATTGGCTAAGGTAACTTCTAATATATACAAAGTCGACAAATAAGAATTAACGTTTCGGTAATCCTTTATTTTCCCATCATCAGAAATTTCTAATTTGGTAATCCTTTATTTTCCCATCATCAGAAATTTCTAATGAAAGCTATACAGGATGCCTAAGGAAAATATTATTATTCAAGATCATCTAAGCTTTGGAATCTTAACAGGGTGGACCTAAAGGGCGAATGACCATGGTGCGCTATGGCGTTCTTATATAGGTATCGGACGGTAAGGGGAGCGAAGGAAAACGGACAGTCGGAAGAAAAAGTATCAGTCATGGGTTGCGACGAGTGGTACAGCTGTAGTCATTGTATTGAGGCTAGGTTTTGTTGGATATATAGCGAGTGATTCAAGGGTGGAGAGAAAAAGGACATGTACAGTCGGAGAAAAAGGTCGTTCATGGGCTGTAGTCTAGACGGCGAATAGACGGAGCTGTGAGAAGGAGCCGGGTGTCACCTCCCGTACAGTCGGCAGATGTAAGCTAGTTAGTCGGGGATCGTGTGAAGAGGCACATATGAGGTCATAATGTTGAGGCTTGGTCTTGTTCTATGGATGTAAAGGGATTCTAATGTTGTGAGTTCGATTGGATTAGAATAGTCAATGATTGAGAAGTCATTTCTACTGATGGGATGGTCGTTTTGTTCAGCATGCAGGCAAGGAGCTGAATGTGGAGGCTTAGCAAGAGGTAGCCCGGTTCGGCTGGATAAACCCAAATGTTGGTCAATGCGGGCTTTGAAATGTTGTCCAGTGCTACCAATGTACGAGGCATTGCATCCTCTGCATTTAAATCGGTAGATAACCCCTGACAGGAGCGGTGTGGGAGGTTTGTCTTTAAATTTAAGGTATGACCTTATGGTATATGTGTTTTTGTACAAAAATTTGAAGTTTATATGTGGGTGAGCATCAGAGAGGAATGCCTTCAATGCGTTTACCGAATGAAAGAAGTCTAATTTAAGGACAGAGGGTTTACTAATGCCGGGATCGAACAGTTTGTCAAGGAACAATTTGCAGTGGTGGTCTAAAAGATGATGCAGGTAACCGTTATTTTTGAAGACAGTACGGAGAAAGTCAATTTCGTTTGAGATGGTATGGTAGGAGGACGACAGATGGTATATTCGGAATATTAGAGTTTTTTAGCATTGATTTTAAATTGATCGTAGCAGTGACTGAAAATGCTAGTCCCGAGGCCTGAGACCGTGGGCTTTCTGTAAACCCCAGTGGCAAGCATTGAGGTGTGGTTGGTTACTAAAACGTCTAAGAAAGCTAAGGAATTATCTGACTGGTTTTCAGCAGTAAACTTGATATTTTGGTGTTTACTATTTAGATTTCGAGAAATAAATGAGAATCCGTTTGAATATCAAGAAGATGTCATCTACGTAGCGGCTGTAGTGGATGGGTTTGGAGTCATTTGGGCAATCGTTAAGCCAAAGTATTTCATGATGGCATTTCTTGACTACCTTAGTTTAGTTCACTTTCTACAGTCCAACACTAAAAAATTCATGGATAGCACTAAATTCGTCAACAACAGAAAATTGAACGCATTAGGAGCATCCCCTAACTTAACTTCCTGTAATCCAGACAACGTTATTTTTAACTACTCATATGTAATACTTCAACCACGCCTCAAATTTCTCCTGTCATTTGGCCTGGAATTCTGCCTACCCATATTCAAACCGGACTATTCCAAACACTTCATAAGTTTTGAGGGCCTAGCTAACAGATTGAAATCGCAACCACTGCGTCCCAACTCTTCATTTGCTGAAATTAAAAACAAAATAAAAGAAACTTGTAATAGCATTTACAACTTGTACAGTCAACATAAAGTATTTTCTC
>LQNS02278096.1:3396580-3410342 GCA_001587735.2 Parhyale hawaiensis | reverse complement strand
CGTATTTCTCGACCTTTGAAGAGATCTGCGGCGAACTGCTACAGCGCGTTATAAAACTGCTTTCTCTGCGATAAACTGCTTGAAATCAAGCGCGAAACTGCACTAATTTTCAATAGGGAGTAGCAAGTAGGTCAACTAACACCTTGAGCAAACAGATATGTAAACTGAAAGATCAAAGACCAAAAGAAAACATTAGAAACGCCGTCTACAAAATATCATGTAATGATTGCGACAAGACCTATATTGGGGAAACCAGCAAAGACGTTGCAAGTCGGCTGAAAGAGTATAAGAAGAATGTTGAATAAAACTGCCTCGCATCTAAAGTCAACGAACATTGCAAAAATTCGGGACATATCATGGCCTGGGACAACACTGAAGTGCTGTCACAATGTAACAACTGGAAAAATAGAACATTTATAGAGGCATGCCACTACCAACGATAATATCTTACACCCGGCATTTAGATTTTAATCCCATCTATCACAGTTACATTAAAACTGCTCCTAACTCAAAATCGATAGATAGAAGTTCATGAACGTCTTCAACATTGTTGCTTCATTAAAAATGTATGTTGTAAAATACCCACAGAAAGGCATGGAGGAAACAAAATTATAGATTTTTTATATATGACTGAAACTGATCATTTATCATTAGCTACTTGAAAAACTGCTGCATTCTCTAACGCCACTTACAGCGGGAGATGCACTTGTCTTAAAAATTCTAGCACAATTTCGCACTTATACATAAAATGAATTTCATCGAATAAGTAAGTTTTTTTTCGAAACTAGATAGTCCCTTTAATATTTTGGGTAGAACATATGTCCAAAGAAAATAGTTACAATGTATGTACCATAATGTAGAGATGAAATTTCAATTGTGTATATTAGATACCGGTCTCGCTGTAATACCTCCTTAGCACTGGTAGGTTTTCGCCCTGAAGAAAGCACAAACTTGACCTGTGCTGATAGTTTGGCCAAATATAAACTTATGTTTATACTATGCAGTCCTTAATAACCATCCATAATTTATTTATGTTGGGTTTCAGGCTGTTAACGAAACAGATAGGACAAAATTAGCTCTGGCGTTCTTGGTTCCAGACTCCAGTGTAGTAATCGGTGTTTACTAGCGGTCCCGCGCGTGAAAAAATCCACGCAATGATAAATATATATTTGCTTAGTATAGGCCGGTGCGGGATCTTCTCTTCTTTGACTTGCTTCTTTTTCATGGCAAGAAATTTGTGATGACACTTCTTGATTGATTGTACTTTCTATACTAAAATACATGTAGAGGAAAACGCTACGACGGCCAACTCAAATTATTGTAAGAGATGCGTGGTTGCTATTGAGCAGCTAGTACGCTTCAATTAGTCTTCAGCACACTCCTTCCCTCCTTTACAGCTTGCAAAAAATAAGAAAAGCTATATTAGTAAGCGCCGAAACCTCACTGAATTTTATTTCTGCTGCGCATCCAGAATACACAGCAAGATAGTTTCAGCATAACAAAATTTTTGTGTCCAAGAAGTTGGAATAAATAACTAGAGCACACTGAGAGCGCATACCTCCGCCAAGAGAGGCGGCGGTTGCAAAAAATTCAAATTGGCTCTGAAACCATAATTTTCTTTGTATAAACTCCCCAAAATCTAATCATTTGTGCCTTTTGATAGTAACACAAGCTTGTGCAATTTTCTTCAAGATCTGTACATAACTTTTTGAGTTATACTGCTAACAAACGTTAAGACAAACATGAGTCAAACATACAAATAAACAAACCGATCTGCACCAAAATTTGATCATATATGTGTTTTAACATTATTAATACCACCTATTAATGTCATAAAGATTCATTCATTCTTTTTTCAGTTATTGTGCTAACAAGCATAAAATTAAAAACAGTGACAAACGAACGAACGAACAAACGGATCATTAGCATAATTTGATCACATACTTTTTGTTACATAACTAACAACTCATGTTAATTTCATAAAAAATCCATCCATAACTTTTTGAGTAATGGCGTTGAAAAATTAGGCAGACAGAAAACAAACAAGCGGATGGACATATCTTCACCAAAATTTAATCATCTGTTCCTCCTAACATACCTAAATATTCCCGGTAAATTTCGTCCAAATCGGTGCAGAACTTTTTGAGTTATCTTGGTGACAGACAGACAGAGAGACAAACAGACAGACAGGTAGACAGACAGACAGACAAACGCGACGAAGACATAACCTCCTTGGCGGAGGTAATTATAATTACTACGTCTACTGCACCGAAAAAAATTGGTTTCTCTACGCTTCGCTGATTTACTACAAAATGTGTGCATCGTAAGCCAAAAGAAAATATAGCTAGAGCGCTCTGAGAGCGCATACTTCTTCCGCCAAGCGAGAGCAACGGTAGGAAAAAATTCAAATTGGCTTTGAAACCCTAATTTTTCTTGTATAAACTCCAATATCTAATTAATTGTGTCTTTTGATAGTAATAACAGCTTGTGGAATTCCCTTTAAGATCCATTCATAACTTTTTGAGTTACACTGCTGACAAACGTTATGACAACTATGAGTCAAACATACAAACGAACAAACCGATCTGCACCAAAATTTAATCATCCATGTCTTTTATTATCACTAATAACCCCTATAACTTTCATAAATATATATTCATTATTTTCTTAGTTATTGTGCAAACAAGCATAAAAAAATTAAAAACCGTGACAAACAAACGAACTAACAAACGGATTATTACCAAAATTTGGTCATTTGCTCTTCGTTATATATTCAACAATTCATGTTAATTACATCAAAATCCATATGTAACTTTTTGAGTTATGCATCGAGAAAAATGAAGCAGACAAGCAAACAAACAAACTGATAGACATATCTTCACCAAAAGTTAACCATCCGTTTCTTTTAACATTCGAACAATCCCTGCAAATTTCGTCCAAATCGGTTCCGAACTTTTTGAGTTATCTTGGTGACAGACAGATAAACAAACATAGAGACAAACGGACGGACAAACAGGCAGACAGACAGACGAACACGACGAAGACATAACCTCCTTAGCGGAGGTAATTACGATGCAGAGTAAAGTAATAAATATCAGACTCCACGGGAACGGCAAGAGAAGCTGGGAGAGCAAGAACTGCATTCATTGTTACTAACGATTAGCAATGTTTTTTCTTGCCCGCAATCGATATTACTTCTAATAAATACGGAGCTTTGTATCCAAGATACTCGAGGGTGGCATATAACTAGGACTTGGTGAAGACTAGTTGTGTTGAAAGAACCCAAAATGGAGAAAGCAATTTGCTGCCAAAAATGATCGTGGCTTTTACGCACGTGCTGACCGCTGAAGAATATCTAAGCATTTGCCTCGATTATTATGCAGTAAAAATAAAACGTTCAGTGTAAACTAAGGGCAGCTGAAGTCTGGATGAAGAAAACCTCATAAGAAAGTACACATCACAATGGAAGAGACTGTTTAGAGAAGCTGTATGCATCTGCAGCGAGTAGACTTCAACGTTGTCAAACAAATACCGGAATCAGATATACTGTTCGTACATCGTATACATCGTATACACCGACCTTATAATTATATGAATGCTCTTCTTGCATTGCCAAAGTCAAAATTAAAGCACTGAAGATATCTGAAGCTCCTATTAGCACTCTTATGCGTCTTGATTCTAAGTTCCTTCCCCCAGAGAGTTTTGTTGCATCAGTTATTCCTCCAAATTTAATGCAATCGTCGACGAAACTGCTTTCGCCAAGCAAAAACCATTGAGCGTATAACATATGCCATATCGTATCCATGCTTCCAAAGTTTACAATTATTTTGAGTGTAGCTAATCAGCCTGTAGAAAATATTATTCTCTATGTCAGAGAAAGAGAGAAAATAAGTTGCGCTGCTCAGTAGTTCGACAGCCGTAAACGCTCATCTCTAGGCGGTTTCAAGTTAGCAATTGTATGAATTAAAGTTTGATGAATGAAAATGGGTTTAGGAAATTCTTCGCTGTCTTTCTTGATAGCGCGCGCACTCTAGTAGATAATATAATCAATGATGTGCCGTGGAAGCTATTTTTGCCGGTGTAGTAGACGTAGCAATTCTTTATTCCAACGTGTTGTTTTTTTTTAATATTAATTTTCCTCTTTGGTACGAAAATTTTGTTCTGATGAAATTAAATCACTATGTATTTTTGATACGGAGCGGAAATTAAATTCAGTGATGTTCTACGCTTACTTCTATAGCTAGTTTTTTCATAGGCCATCTAAGGGAAGGAAGGAGTGTAATGACGACGAATTGGAGTGTATTGCTCAGTAGAAAGTATGGATATTTTACAATAAATTTAGTTGACCGCCGTAGCGTATTCCTCTCCATGCACATAGTAATGAAAGTATAATTAATAAACGAGGAAATGTCATCACAAATTTTTTGCTGTCATTTTTGACAGCGCGGCCCCTCTAGTGTATAATAAAACGCTTTATGTATTTATGTATATTTATTTATATATTTCGTGCCCGCGTCTTAGTGAAATAGATGGGCAAAAAAATACTGTAGGCAGGTTGCAGATTTCCTAATCAAGTTTCTTTTCCATAGAGATCAAAGGCCAGATTGCAGAAAAAAGCAAACGGGAAATCCTTATCCATTCATTAGCTGAATAAATTTTTTACCACATTAGAGATTTTTACTTTTGAAATATAAAATAGACATGATAAAAATCAACCTAAGGCAATAACTGATGAATTGTTATGAAATGAAAACTTAACTTTACCACAAAATGGCGTTGCCGTAGTTACATCGGACAGGGTATATACAGTTTCTGTTTCACGCTAATTGAGGCTAATTGCGTCCTGTTTCCTTGTGAAGCTATAGTTTTACGGCAATTATTGCACTAGTTGCTAAAACTACATTTTATATGTAGGGTAGGAGACCAAAGTGATAACGTGTAACAGAAACATGGTATCCAAACTAAAGCTTTATAAGATTGCCAAATCTGATGTACAAAGCCCGACTGCTACGTGGGTCTGACCAGTTTATGACTCCACCTGCTTGGGCCACAATAAACAACGAATCTCACCGACTGAGACTTTCTCTCCAATTCGCTATCTTAAAAAATAGGCCCATTGTCATCGGCTTTGACTCCTGTTTCTAGCCAGTATCCGACTCCGTCTCTGCAACTATGACTAAAATCCTGCATTATTGTACAGTAGAGAAGTCAATCAATATCGTTTGAATGGATGGGCTAGTAGTTAGTAGCAAGTCTCTTTGATTGAAGTATACATGCAAGTATATTATCGGATATAATGAATGTGCCAGGGCAACAACTCGACGATTCTATGCTTTCTTTAGAGACAATTAGACGAACAGCGGATAAAGAAACTAATGCTACATATAAGAGACTTGGACTGATTTGGGGTAGTAAAGCATATCTGAGCAGCACAATCGATATTAATTAATCAAACGAGATAACCTCTGCCTTTTGCTATCGCTATAAATGACCTTTAGGCTTCGGTGTGATTGTAAGACGTATGTACATATCTTTTCAGTGCAGTTACGATCAACGTTTCAAACAAATGGCATTTCATCAGTACAGACAAACACTACTATACATAACCATTCGGGGCAGTTGGCGATAAGGGCAGTTTGGGGGCAAAAAATGATTTCAGTTTCACACATTCATTTTTAAGTTAGAAAAGCAATAGAAACACTGAAATGACCACAAATAAATGCTCTCAGAGATGCATTCACTTCTTATCCATAGTGATTCCAACTCTCCTGAGGCCGAAATAATTGTTTGCCCCCAAAATGACCTTATTGCCATTTGCCCTGAATGATTATTTAGGTAACTCTAGATTACTGCCTTCCTACTGGGATCACGTATAAAATGAAAGAACCAAATTCGGGGACGGGGCATCGATTCCCGCATACACGCTACCACAACAAGGTTTAGATTTTAAAACAGCAGAAGTAGTGCAGCGGTTTCTAAAAATATCTAACAACTGGAACGTCTTATGAGAATACGTAAATAATCTTTAGGTAAAAGCATAGGCGTACGAGGCGGGAGGGCAAAGGAGGGGGAGCAAATGCTCTTCCTGGGTTCGGATGAATGCTGAAATTTGCGTAAATGGCGTGGGATATTCGGGCATTTTGTAGAGACATATAAAGTAGCATTTAGGGAGAGTAATGAAGATGAGATCACAAATAAGAAAATTTCATTGATGTTGTTAGAGAGTGGACTTTTATTCATGATTAGGAGAGTAATGAAACTATTACTTAATCAAAAATACCATAGTCCACTCTGGTATTGGCAGCTTACATATCTGTGTTATTAGCATGTCCACATATGTTTTCATGTTCGATGAAGAAATATTGAATGCTGAGTACCCTGTCTTGTTGAATAGCGTTACAGTTTGCAATTTCATGTTTCACACATTTTTCTCCAAAGCTTCTAGGCCGATTTTGACGATTTTGGTCTCAATAAACTAGAGCACTCTAAGAGCGTATACCTCCGCCAATTAGTGAGGCAACCGCAGCAAAAAATTCAATTTGGCTCTGAAACCATAATTTTCTCTGTATAAACTTCAAAAATCTAATCATGTGTGCCTTTTGATAGTAATAACAGCTTGTGCAATTTTATTGAAGATCTGTTTATAACTTTTGGAGTTATACTGCTAACAAATTTTATGACAAACATGAGTCAAACATACAAACGAACAAACCGATCTGCACCAAAATTTAATCATTTGTGCCTTTTAATAGTACTAACAACTCCTATAAATTTCATAAAGATCAATTCATTATTTTTTTTGAGTTATTGTGCTAACAAGCATAAAATTAAAACAGTGAAAACGAACGAACCAACGGATCATTACATAAATTTTTCATTCTCTTTTTGTCATATACCTAACAACTTATGTTAATTTCATAAAAATCTATCCATAACTTTTTGAGTTAGGGCATCGAGAAAAATGAGGCATACAAACAAAAAACGGATGGACATATCTTCACCAAAAGGTAATCATCTGTTTCTTGTAACATACATAACAATCCCTGTAAATTTCGCCAAAATCGCATCAGAACTTTTTGAATTATGTTGGTGACAGACCCAGAGCTTTTTAATACATTAACTGTAGGACAAGCCCATTCACTGTAAGATACCTTAGATATAATACCATTATCTTGCAATCTTGCAAGTTCTTCTTTGACAAGAGGTCTGTATCTATAAGGCACTGAACGGGGCTTACAAAAAATTGGAGGTGCAGCAGTATTAACATGAAGCTTCACTTTAACCTTCACGTTCGATCTGTAGTCTGGATTTAAGAAAGTTTTGTACTTATTGAGCACAGAAAAGAGACTGGTTTGCACAGTTTGCACACGTTTATGTGCTGGTACAAGCAATTTAAGCTCAAGTTTTTGGCAGAGATCTCTTCCAATGAGAGAACTGTTGTCATTACTAACCACAAGGAACGAATGTACAGCACTTTTACCTTTAAAATGAACACGCAAATTAACTTGGCCAAGAAACCTAATTAAGTTATTACCGTAATCATGTGCCTTTCTATTAGCCGGCACAACATGTACCTTACTTAGAGCATTTACTATCTCTTCAGCTACAATGCTGACACAACTACCAGTATCAATTTCTAGCTCAAAATCACGATTTTGTAATTCAATATTCACAAGCAAACGTGATCTACCAATAGTGAGTGTCTCGATCACTCACTACCGTATCCCTAAAAATTTGTTAGATTTTACGTATGAGTGCGACAGCTTGGACTGCTTCTTCTTTTTCGGAAGTGGCGGTGTCACGGTTCTGCTGTGATAAATATGTTGAGTTTCTTGCCGCTGTACACGCTCTTCTCCCAATTCGTCTGACAGTGAAGAGTACTTGTTTTGAAGTTTGATGCCGCGTACAGTAATGATATCTTCAGTAGCTTGAGTATCTTGACGTACATACTTCTTGTTTGGAGTCTTTTTGCTCTTGCAAGCTTTAGCCAGATGTCCTTTCTTGGAGCAGAATTTGCATGTTATATTCAATGTAAAACCTGCACTGGCAAAATAATTTCCTTTAGTAGAACATCGAATGCAAACATAGCTAGGTGGAACTTTTCGGGGAGGCCTGACTGAATGACCATGACCGACAGGCGGCGCGCTGTCTCTCCTCTTGGTCTGCTTTGTAATCGCTCTAACTGCGGTGTCACTTTCCTGACTGGAGTACGACAAATGATAATCCTTGGCGATTACTATGCATTTTTCGAAAGTATCCGCTCCTTTATTCCTTCAAAGCAATGAGATAAGATGAGAATTTTTGAGTCCTGGTACAAACATATCTCGACGCATGCCACCCTTACTCTCTTCGGGAAAAGCACACTTCTCCACTAGTTCATTCACACCAGTAGCGTAAGAATCAAATGACTCTCCAGACTTGTAGGTGCATTCACGAAGCTTATTGAAACTGGCACCAATGCTTTCTTCAGTGGAAGTTAGAGTTTTGAACTTCTTAATTACTTCATCATAATTGGTATCAATTAAAGACTTGGGCATCAGTCTTTTTGTAGTTGGGCTAAAGTAACATGAGGCAATAACTGAACAAGTTTAGTTACTTTCGTTTTGCTGATGAAATTTGGATCCTACATTGTACTAATTTCTTTGAAAACGTACAACTCAACTCTATCCAAAAAATTTGAGTTCACTCTTTCTCAGGATTGAAGCAAGGAGTTTCCATCTTGAAAATGTCGTAGAAATTGAACACTTCATCGTAAAGCACTTCCTAGTAGCACTGTTTATGTAGGTACGTATACTCACAACCGTCGCAGTAATGTAGAATGCAACCTTGCAGCGTAGATCTTGCAGATGCAGATGTACTTCGGAGCTGAAAACGTAACTTCTACGTAGAAGTCTTGACGATTCTCAGGGGCCTCGTCGCCAGTTGTAATACATTGTATTTCTGGTGAGGGTGATGTGAAGTTCTAATAGAGATCGTCACTGTACTTGGTTGTGAGAGTGAACTTCAATGCCGAGTGATGTATTAGGCTACAGTGTTGGATGGTGAAGGAATCTCGTAAAGATCTTCTTGATTATTTACATCTTATAATACAAGACTTAGAAGATATGATCCAATAATAAGTAGCAGGCATGTCATTTGATAGATGCAGACAACAAGTACAAGGTCTACATATAAATAGTGTTACAGACAGAATGCCGTAGGCAATGTTGGAACTGTTATGCCAAGTACAGAATTAAGCTGACGCTTGATCGTGCAAGCGCCTTAAATATCATTGATTTACTGGCTTCATTAGAACACCGGTAGCTTCCGCCGAATTCGAGTCGGAAGTCCGTGGGTAAATAATTTATGGTTACGAGCATAACAAATATCGCCGAAACTCTGGTTACAGATTTTCAAAGATAGCTTTTATTGACATAGGTTCCGGCCGGAAGGTCATTGAGAAATACGCATGTCACTCAAAAGCAATGCTGGTATGCACGGTCATAAAACGACCTTTTAAGTTCTTTATCTCAGAAGCTTTGACCTGAAGAAGCCGGCGGTGGCTACATCCGCCAGGCATGACTTCGCATGACACGAAGATTGCGTCTATACATTTGAATGATACTGCTAACACACTGGAATGTTATATGTGCGAAATGTATATATAACTACTTACGGGTCGGCAGCAGCGAGTAAAGCTTGAAGGAGAAACGAGCGCATGGACACCAGTTTCATCGGGGGCTCCACAAGGTAGCGTGCTTGGCCCACATCTATTCTCAATTTATATCAATGATCTCAATCTTAACATTCGTAGTAAAATCAGCAAATTTGCGGACGATACTAAACTATGTCATCCTGCCATGAAAAAAAAAGTCGAGCTCCAACAAGACCTTGAACACCTCATGGAATGGAGCACAATGTAGCAGATGAGCTTTAATGTCGACAAATGCTCAGTAATGCACATAGGGCTGATGAACCCTTCACTCCCATTACAAATGAACGGGACAGCATTGGCTATTGTCACCCAACAAGGTGACTTAGGAATCACTATTACAAACAAATTACAACACAGTCTGCAAGTTTACATGAGTGTGAAAATGGTAAGAAGAGTACTGGGATTCATCACCGGAAATTTTGAATACAAGTCCAAGATCATCATCGTTCCCCTGTACAAGGCGTTAGTGCGGCCACACTTAGAATTTTCTGTCCAATTCTGGTTACCACATCTGGGTAAAGATATCAATAACATGGAAAGAGTCCAACGTAGGGCAACGAAATTGATACCTCAGCTGCGAAATAAGCTGTATGAATTTCGCCTAAAAGAACTGGGTCTGATCTCTCTCGAGCGAAGACGACTCAGAGGGCAACTAATAGAAACATTCAAGTATTTAAATGGCTTCAACAACGTACCTACAATGGGGATCGTTGAAAGAGACCTCAATGATCGCTTGGGAAACAAAGGTCAAGAACTCAGGCATAAAGCTCGAAGAACGACCTTAAGTCAGCAGTTGTTTCCGTATTTCGTAGTCAAACATTGGAATAGACTCTTTCCGATGTTGTTAGTGCAAGGTCCGTCAATGCGTTTAAAGATCATTTTGACACACATTGGGAGAGACATCCTCAACATCTAAGAACTCTTCTTCAAGGAGTCACAAACTCTTAACGGCCAAAGCTTTCAAGACCACCTTAAAATCCGTCTTCTTTTCTCTCTCGCTCCAACTACGCAGTTTGACGTCTCTAGGCTTCGCATGACAGCTGCTCTTGATCGTGCTTGCGCGCATTCATGATCGTCTCTTTGGCAGGTACCGTACTCTTCCCCCCATTTTTCTCTTTTTTCCAGTCCTTTACATCCTACTAACATAATGGCAATAGCTCATAGAGGGTCGCGGCGTAGGTTCCGGTGTCGTTTTGGGAATGGACCTATTGGTTTGTCTACTGTCGCCTATCTAATCTAATCTAAATCGAAAAAGGGGCTGCATGCTTGGCGGCCACCATTATTGTTTAATATCAAAGAAATGTCAAGTACATTTGGCTGAACTGAGCAGAATTGAGTCGTAGGCCACAGACGTTTACGCATAAGCCCTCCAAGTTAAGTCGAAGGGGCGAAAAGAACGTTCTGAATTGAGTTTTCGTTCGATGTATGCTGAACGATTCGAGCTTACGTACCAATCGAGCACGCCCTAAATTCAAGATAATAAGTAGGGTTAAAATTTAATATAATAGATACGGTTACCTAACCCACCATATTATAGGATATCTCTATCTACAGGAAAAAGCGCGAAGAAAAAGGTCTATAATAGTGCAATAATGATTAACGATGAAATTGCAATGCTACAGTTCAATAGTCATGAGCACCTAAAACCAGGAAAACTTGTGACAGCAGATAATCAATATTATCGTGCATGGCAGAATTTAGGTTGAAAAGCATATTTAACATGATCAAAATTAAAGAAAAAACTATGACATCTGTGGAAAATAGTCACTTTCGCACTCGATTAGGTACAAGAAAACGACAACGTCGAAATTATGCTGTCCATGGTAATTTATGACCAATTAAGGCAAAACATGAGCGAACTTTAGTCATTCAATGAAAAAAATACAGCTCTATTACAAGACATATGAGACTGGGAAGGCGGCTCCATGATCCACAAATTTGTGTTCCCATTACATGAGGAATGGCTAAGCTGAATTGACGATGAGGGACAATATTGATAGGCAGAGTAAGCTATGCGGCGATGAATTTGAATCCATAGCTGTCATCATCATCAGGTGGCCATATCGAATCGCAAGCAAGTTTGAGACAGTTAGTTATCGTGTGCAGTCGACTTGTCAGACCATATGAGAGGCAGCAACATCTGAAACTGGCTTCAGGTTAATTAACGACAAATTAACGGGCTTGAATTGTCTATCAAGCTTAAACAAAGTGTTCTACGATTGGTGTCGCCCGTCTTTGAAACGCCAGAGCATGGTCTTCGATTGGTGTAATCTGTCTCTACTTTGTCGAGTCTCCAGCCCCATCTAATGCGTTGGATGGAAAATGATTTTACGGGAACAGAAGCGAATCAAGCGAACACGGTGCAGTTTGAACCTGGCTTTTATTTCATTGTAATTGGTCCAAGAACACTTAAATGACAATTGGGTAGACAAACCCCACCCTTCTGTTGAATCCACAATGACACTTCTCATCGTATGATTTGGACATTTCTCATGCAAGGTCATACAAAAAAACCTCGAAAGTGGCAACGCTGGTAGGCTCGCAGTAGCACTTCTAATTAATATGAGAAATATGAGTTACTACCTGGAGTTTTAAGAAAAACTGCGTAAGTCGCAATTACTGAGTCACTTAGTCTCAGCAAGTAATTCATTGCTGTTACTTGCAGAGCATCTTGATCAGTCCCACTGCATTATACCATTGCAAGAGCATTGGGAGGCTTGTTAATAAGGTGGAACTTTGTGCGCAACTTGGCTGCACTTCTAGAGACTTTCCTACATTCTTCGGAAATCACTCTTTCCTATAAAAGTTTGAGATTATCGTTTTTAATATCACTATTAGTTAGTTGCTTTAGCTGTTGAAATTGGAGCTCCTCCTCTTCACTTGTTGTAACACACTTTGGATTTTCCGCAATTGTTGAAATCGATTAAATTTAAAATTTAACGTTTCGGGATTAGGAATCTCCCCCCGCCTACATTCTGAGCAAAACAAGCATCCCATCAGCAGGAATGACTTTTCCATCAGACAATATTCCATCCCATGGAACTTACATCACTAGAGTCGCTCTACATTCATAAAACCAAACATAGCCTCAACATTATGACCTCGGCTTTATCGCTTCATACCGTGCACACTTAGCCTAAAATCTGCCGACTGTACAGGAGCTGTCATCCAGATCCTCCACACAGCTCTGCCCATTTGCGTTTTAGACCTCCCCCCCCCGATAACATCAATGCTCTCCTGATTATTAAACAATAAAGAATTTCTTTTATTTATAGGTTGTAGGTTAACTTTCTTTTTTTCCTGATGATGGGATTTCTAATCCCGAAACTTCAAATTTTAGATTTAGTCAACTTCCACTTAGTATTAGAATTTTGCCTAATTATAGTTTAAAATTTTTAATTATCGCATAGCTTGGCATCTCTAGCCACACAAATGGGAGATCATAGAAGGAAAAAATTGTGACTAGAAAAAAGAGCGTGCGGAAATTAGTGTGCTGCGCAATACCACTTGCACAGATCAGACGGGCCTTTCAACATAAATTTATCCAAGCGAGGGAATTTCTTTTGTTACACTTGAGTATGTTAATGTAAAAAGTTAGATATGGGAGCTATACTTTGGTGCTTCGTTGACAATTTGGTGAATGTCCTATTCAGTAGAGTGACAGAGAAAAACTTGTTATAGTCTTAGATTAAGCCTCTTAATCGACCGTACCGGTAATTCAAGAGGGTAACTTCCAAATTTGTACGTTAATTCAGGCTAAGTTCAGGCGTTAATGCGTCTGATGACTGTTAATATCTTGAGTTTTGATTAATGTCTAGGAAAGGTAAAAGTAAAGTTCACTGTAGGGCGCAGGTGCACACCCCACTTGGAAAATCCTCAAGCACTGGTTGGTGCTGCAGATATATGCCAGCTTTCCCCTGAGAAAAACAGTTTTAATAGACCTCGGAGTGAGAATGCAAGACGATGCTACGTTCGAAGAACATATTGCTAGAGTTATCGCTGTTGGAAAAAGATGGAGTGGATGGGTTTTACGAACTTTCTCGTCACGCGAAATAGATGTAATTCTCA
>LQNS02278096.1:3340074-3357997 GCA_001587735.2 Parhyale hawaiensis | reverse complement strand
GCAAACCAATTAGGGCAAATGTTCATTGATGTAATTTTATCTAGCAGCATATCATGGTGAACACTATCAAATGCTTTGGACAGATCAAGTAGTAGGAGAAGAGTGAAATGACTCTGATCCATAATCCGGTAGATGGCTTAAGTGATGTTTAGAAGAGCATCTTGCGTGTTAGTACGTGCTCTGTAGGCGTACTGTTTTTTGTGAAGAATACCTGAACGATCGAGGTGGTTCGCTAGATGGTTTGCCACAGCCTTTTCGAGTAGTTTCGAGAGCATGGGAAGAAGGCTTATCTGCCTATAGTTCCCTGGTGTCGCTGGTTCTCCTGACTTACGAAGGGGTTTTATGATAGATTGCTTCCAGGAAATAGGAAATGTTTCAGTGATAATTGAAGTGTCTATGATATGCAGAAAGAAAGGACCTACAACGGAAAATGCATCTTTAACGTAGGTGATAGGTATATTGTCATGTCCTGTAGCCTTGGTGTTTTTCAGGGAATACAGAGTATCTCTGAGGTTACTGACAGGGTTTTTTGGTTTTGGTCGCAATGGAAGCTCGTGTTCCCTTTCAGGTTTCTGACACGCCCGTTCTGAGTCCAGGGTGGGATTTGAGGGGGAGTCAAGTTCAGGCTGGTCGTTGTTAGGCACTAATGGTGGCTGTTGATCAGTGGCTTCTTCGAACGCCGTTTTGCCTACTTCCGCGAAAAAGATGTTAAATTCAGTGGCTTTCAAAAGTAGATCGAGTAGACGTACAGTCTGCATTTGATTCTTATTTTGTGCGACGTCTTTGAGTATGCGTCAGGTCTGTTTAGAGTCACTTTTCGCTGCTGTTAATGCATTGTGAGTATGGGCTCGCTTCACGTCGTTGATTAATTTGTTCAGATTTTTTTTTAAACGTTTGAGCTCTTTCGAGAGCTCCTCATTTCGAGAAGTTTTCAGTCGTCGAAGAAGAGCATTATTTTCTTTGCTTTTTTGTTTAAGTTCTTCGGTCATCCATGATGCGGGCGGTTGCCTCATGGTAACAGTTTTAGTTGGAGCGCATTCATCTAACGCTGTCATAAAGCTTTCCGTGAATAAATGAACTAGTAAGTTAACATCATCTGTATCATATATTGCCAGGAACGATGTCGTTGATGAAAGCTTTTATAGAAACATTTCTTTGGAGTACGTTTCCTAGGATCTGCTTGTAATGACGACTGGTTCTCGTTTTAGTTTAGGCCTTTTGATGGTGCATGCAACTTGACAATGATCAGCGATGGATGGTGTCACATCGACATTAGACACAGTCTTCGCGTTGTTGGTAATAGCAAGATCAATAAGGTGGTACCCAGATGCTTCTATGCTTTTTTGCTGCCTGTGTTGGAGTATTGCTGACCGGTCTGAGCTTCATTTGCTAACAGTTACTTACGTCTGTTGGACCGACTTGTTAGTTCGGTCAGCAAGCTGTGCGCAGATAATGATCTGCTGAACCTGTCCCACAAGAGAGGCGTGGCTAAACTCTGTATGTTTTGTAAGGTTACAATAATGAGAGACATTGGTTGCATTCATCTGTCCCTGCCCTCAAAGTCTGTAGCAGAATTGTACATGCTGCGGTCGGTGCGCACTATTTCACGTCGGAGAATATTAGGTGCCGAACTAATCAGTTCTGTCGGTGCTTCGTACCCTAGTCTGTTGAGTTTGGAACTCATTGCTGGCATCGGCTTTCAATCGAGTGGGCCTGCAGGCTTGTAAATCAGCTGTTATTTTTTTTTTCGTTGGATTTTCCATAGCTGCGTTACGGGCTTCCCGGTGTTGTAAAGTGCTCCATTTGAGTTGTGCTATGTGTCCGTGGGGGCCCGGCCGCGTTAGTGGCAAGAGCTAGTCCAGCACCCCCTGCACCCGAGCGAGTGCGTTCGTGTATACGTATAATACGCAGTACGCGTAGCTGTGCCGTGCCCCCGAACGAGTGCGTGCGTTCGTGCATACGTATAATGTAGTGGATGCCTTTACCTCCTCTCTCTCTCACACATCCCTGCGCCTCCCTCTTTAAAACTGCCAGGTACCGCAATTCTAGAGACCATTCTTTATCGAAACGATGAGTTTATTTAGATGAAAAGCGTACAATACTAAAATTTATATGGTTTTATATTTGCTGTTGTAAGTATGATCACGATGATTAGAGAGACTGCGTTTGTTATTTAATTCTATTGCGGGAACATGAAATGATATTATATACCTTGTGGGACTGAACAAACAGTAGCATGCTGGTCAGCGCAGCTGATCTAACTGTCGCTGTCATATTGTTCTGTGAGCAAAACTCGTTCTTTTTTATCTGTAAATCCAGAGTCTTAAGAACAGGAATGACTTATCCTATACCAACATTCAATTGTTCCTCTCGGAGAATAATATATTTGCTAGGGGAAGAGATTTGAGCTAAATATGCTATGGAAAATAATTCTCAGTGAAACATGGGAAATAACATTGAAGGTTCGTCAATAAATACAACGAGCTGAGTTAGTCTTGAAATAAATGAAAATCAAGAGTAATGTTGCAGTCCATTAGTTGAGTAAATTAATGACTGATGTGAACTGACTTTCTCTGATTTATTGGCCAAGGCCAAAATTTTAGTTAGCCTTGAGATTCAGAATCAAATAGTAGCTGTAGTTAACTGTTCAATGCTGTGTATTCATAATCTGAATTCTAAACTAGAGCACCCTGAGAGTGCATACCTCTGCTAAGCAAGGCAGCGTAAGCGAAAAACTCAATTGAGACTTATTTATTATCAGTAAAGTTTGTTCAATTGCGCTCCATGACAGTATTAACAGATTCGTCTGTATCTTTTTGAGTTATGTTTTGACAAACATTAGTCAGACCAGCACGGGATCAACTGATAATCACCAAAATTTTACCATTTGTGTCTTCTCATAATTCAAACAATTCCTACGAATTTCATAAAGATCCGTTCATACTTTTAGAGTTACGCCACCATTCGAAAAAGAGGCAAGCAACAAACAAACGGTTGAACGAATCTAAGCTAAAGATCTTCTGTCTTTCCTAACTTGCGTAACACACCCTGTAAATTTCGGAAAAATGCATCAATAACTTTTAGTTATTTTAGTGATAGACCAACAAGCAGACAAACCAGTCAGACAAGCAGACTAACCCGAAAAACATAACCTCTTTGGCAGAGGTAATAACTGCCACGAACTTCAACCGTTGGCATGCTGGTATTGATGACAATTTCGTAACCACTGACCATTCAGCCAAGTTAAGAAGTAATTATCTCCACCGAGGAGGTTATGTTTTTGTGGAGTCTGTTTATTTGTCCGTCCCCAAGGTGACTCAAAAAGTTAATGGCGGATCCATATGAAACTGACTGGGATTGTCAGAGACGATAGGGGAAACAATTTTTAAATTGAACTTTGGTGATCCGTTCTACTGTTTGTTGATTTGTTTATTGGCCTGCCTTTTTTATTGTAAATATAACTCAAAAATTTACGGAGGGATTTTATGTCATTTGTATGATTTTTTTGATATGCTATGATGAGTAGGTGATCACAATTTATTGGTTATCTGTTTGTCCGTTTGTCCCTATGTTTGCTTTTATACTGATCATAAACATAATTGAAAAAATTCTGAACTGATTTTGCATTTAATTTACATTAATAGTCAGAAATGCCCAAATGAGTAAATTTTGGTGATGGTCGCTCTGTCCGTTTGTATGTTTGACTAAAGGTTGTCTTGGTATTTGTCATAACGTAACTCAAAAGTTACTGACGGATATTTAAGAAAATTACAGCAACTGTTATTACAGTCAAGAGGCACAAATAATCGAATTTTTGTGATGATAAAAAAAATCTGATTGTCAATACCAATATGAAATTTTCTTTAACATTACCTTGCTTAGCGGAAGCATGCGCTCTCAGAGTGCTCCAGCTTTACATAAAATTGTTTAGTGAGATGTAATTGAAAGAGATGGGGCAAATTGTTGATATACTTGAATCAACGGTAGTAACACTAAAAATTTAATGATAAATGCTCGGGAAAATAAGCGACCTACTTTTCATTGCAAATTCGAGCAGTTTAGTGCACTAAGGCTATGAAAAGGCTAATAATAAATTCTACTTCGAGTAGATTGACTTGATTACCTACCTTGATGATACTTCGGACGAGGCCCAGGTGGCGTTATGCACGCAACCCATCTTGCGCAGAGTTGATGCTGCAGTCCGTGACCAGCGGGATGGCTAACAGCGAGTTATCATCACAGTTCACGTAGCCGCTTACAACAGGTTTATCTGGCACTTTCAGTTAGTATGCTTCTAGTAAGTTTTTAAATTTCACAGTCTCTGTACCGGTGACATTTCGGATGTGACGTGGCATTTTGTTGAATAATCTCGCCCCCGAACCGCGAAACTATTAGAATATTTTGTGGCCGTTGCGTCACCACCAGTTTTGAACGGAATTCGCACGTCACAAGTGCGACCAATACGGTCTGAGTGTCTGGCCTGGATTCGTCCATTGACGTTGACAGTAATGCCTTCTAGAATTTTACAGACATATATGATCGTAAATCGCTCGAATCTCCTTTGAATGGAGTACATTTGAAGTTGACCAAGTCTTTCGTGATAGTTTAAATCTTGCATGCCCCGGATTTTGGCAGTAAACGATCGCTGGATAGCCTCAAGGCGCTCTAAGTCTTTCCGTTTGCTTGGCATCGAAAGAGGTGAAAAGTATTCAATCCTCGGTAGTATTAGTTGCTTCCATAAGGTGAGCATTGTGTCTGCCTCTCGTGTAGAGGAATTTCGAAGCACCCATCTGCTCCACTTCTTGCCTATAGTAACAACTCGAGCCACATGATCTTCATTAGTAGCATTATCTTGTACTCTCACCCCAAAATCTCTTAAAATTTGCTTTCTCTCGATTTCGCTCTCATCTCTCGTCTTGTAGAACGTAGATTCAGTAAGAGAGAGGTTTTTCCGTACCGTAATAGTTCAAATTTTGATTCGTTGAAGGTCATGTTGTTAACCGATGTCCAGTGAATGCTGTTGGTTAGATCTAGTTACACGTCCCCTACGTCTGCAGTTGATTGTACCGCTGCGAATATCCGTGTGTCATCAGCGAACGATGACGGAACGGCAAACTTGCATTGGTGCCCCCTATCATTTATCATGATGAGGAAGAGTTTTGGATCAAGCACGGTGCCTTGTGGGACTCCACTGAGTACCGGCTCTCGTTTGGACACTTTATTATTGATAATTACACATTGGGTTCGGTTTTTTTTGGAAAGCTTCGGTCCATTTTAGACATTTTTCACGGATGCCCATGCTGAAGAGTTTGAGTAATAACATTCCATGATCCACTTCATCGAAGGCTTTGGCAAAATCTAAATATATTACGTCCACATATTTACCTTGGCATAGTAGGTCTAGAATAGAGTCATAATGCTCAAGCAACAGCGAGGTGGTTGAACGTTTATGGCAAAAGCCGTGTTGATTTGACGTAGGCAGGTTATTGCTCTCTAAATGATGTACAAGGTGTTTTCTAAAGTACGTGACTTAAATACTTTGAATTACTTCATGGTGATTGAAAAACGCAAAACGAAAAAAAAAGAAAGGAATAGAAGTCTTGAAATTGTAACATTTGCAGAGAAAAGTACATTTCGCTACAATTCAATACAGGTACAATGTCTATGTCACTTTCAACACTGAGTAGTCACCTAAGTATATTATTCAATATTACCTCAAATGTATGAATGCGACGTGAGGCTCCGCCCCAAACGATGATGTTGTGGACGAACAATACTTTTTATATTGTTAATTTTTCCATTACTATTGAACAATTTTAAATTTATTAGCTGAAAAACTACACTAAATTTGTCCAGAGCGAAACGCAGCATATTCAAATTCTTTTATTTCATTCATGATGCAGTGAGGGGTGAAAAACGATTTTATCCCAGATGTTCAATTTAGCAACAATTTTCTATTTTTTTTTTTTAAATCTCACTACCGATTTCAATCATTTTATCGTTATTAAAATTTCCATTTTTTAAAAACCGAACGCATTTTAAACTTAACCTTACGCACAACCCGCATTGCTTGTCTCACTAAACAGTATTTTATTATTAGAAGAATAAATATTTCGCCAAAAAATTATCTCTTTCAACTCCAGCAGAGACTGTACTGTTAGTTTTCCACAGGAATATTTTATTATGCTGTCACGGCAAGAAAAAGTTCATTCAAAGAATCCACAGAACATGAATTGCATTCCATATTCCTAACTTTTTCCGAGAAACTAAAGGACCGATTCCAGTCCTTATGTCATTAGAATTGTGTTGATCTCCTTTACTTGCACTCATAGTTAACCAAACTTTATCAATAAAATGGTAGTAGATAAGCCTCAATACCGGCACTGGGATTGACTGATTACCTCCCGGATTATGTATCTTCATAGACCTCCTGGTAATGATGGGAAACGTTAATTTTTTTATGTATACAGAAGTTATAAATATTAGCGGGACCCGTAAAAATTCCATGGTCGGTTAGGCAATGTTCTCACTTTTTATAATGAACTAATCCAAACCTACGCAATCATAACTCACTTTAGTTCAACCTAATGCAGCTTTTCAACCTAATCTACCGATGAATGGTGCCTGTTCCTTAATCCTAACGAACTGCGTCAAACCTCAAGTGCGCTGGACACGAGACTCGAAACATGGTAACGTTGCTTCCTATCCTTCCCCTTGCCCTGCTGAGTATGCAGCTTCGACTTATCTAATATTATCATCTTCAAAAAACTGCTTAAACTCCGAGCCGCGGCAGCTATTCCACTGCGGCGAGGGTCACGTGCTCACTTTAGACTCTGTCTTTGAATTACTATCGAGTTTCAATTCACAACTATGCATACATTTTACCATCGATGTATCATAGTTGATTCAACCGTTATCATGCGCTTCGGTGTTCCAACTCGTAGCAAGTCCATTCCTAATTGTGAGGGCCCACTATCGTAATAATTGCTAAGCCACTTAATTTTTCGTTTTGGCCGTTACGCTGCCGTGACTACAACTAATAGCGCTTGAAAGTCACGCTAAAATTATGCTTCATTGCAACGTTAAACTAACTCAAAAGTAGGACGTACCAATTCCCAAAGCCTGGCCATTGCTGCTTGTTATAGCGTACAAACTGCCAGAAACGACTCAAACCTTAGATATTCTTTTTAGTGGCATAGCAATGTTCAATCAGATACAGATTTGCGTGGCAATGCAAATTTTACGTAGGCGTGCCCGCACCCTAAGTCACCCTGTACATGCACAACATATCTAGACACTCTATCACTGGTGGATTTCACAAATATTTCACCAGCAAAATTTTTGCCCCTGTATATCATGATAGATATATAAAGACAGCATCGGCTAAGCAAATATAGCAATCTCGCTTTTGGGAGGTACTTTTCTCGTTGCTTTTCTTCTACATTTACACACCTTTGCTATCCTTTCTTTCTCATCGTCTGAAGATAACATTATTTAGACTTTCATATATCTTATGTTTCCATTTTTCATCGGTGTATTTGATGATTTCAATTCTACTGCGGGACCCGTTCCTGCTTTACAGTTGAAGTGCGAAAGCCTGCCAACACGCGGCTCATTAAGAATAAAAAATTTATTCCTGTCGCTGAAAGTACTTTTATCTGTTAGTTTACGTCATTTCTCTAAACATCGCACTTGAAAAATGCAGTTTAGAATGATGCAGTTAATAACAGCTTTGTTTGAACCGTATTATGGCTACGATCGGATTTCCCAATATTTGGATCGGTATGCAACCCCAGCAACTTGAATATTACAAGAAATGAAATTTGGTATCATGATAGGTATGATACGTGCAAAATGAACTTCATATATTTGCTTCGAAAATGACTGAATTTTTTTCAAGTGCGAGCTGAAAGAAAACAGCTGAGGTTGAACTTCCTTATAGCGAAAATTAGAGCTTCCTACAGGTTGAATTTTCCCCTTCCTTTATTGAAGAGCGTAACACACAAAGGAAGGAAGGAAGGAAGGAAGAAAGAAAGGAACGAAGGAACAACGCTATTAATATTATAGACTAGAGGGCCCAGCCGTCAAAAATGAAGGCAAAAATTTTGTGATTGAGGTTTTTATTGTTCTGGTTCCCTGTATAGGTCTTGTTGTATTATAGGTCTTATCCCTGCAGGCCTGATCTGCCATTAGTGAAACGCAAGTCGTAGAACAATGAGTTTGGCGATAGCAAAATATCCTCCCTGCAAGATGAGAGAATATCAGCTTGGAATAGATTAAGCGTTAAGCTGCACTAAGAAAAATATAGTTCAATCAAAAGAATTCACTGAAAATGCCCAGGGCTCACCGTATTGTGGATACCAACTGATTGTTGAACTTCCAGCGTCGAAATTTGGCTGCGATGTAAATCAGTACTATATAATAATTCACGTCGTGTTTTTATTTATTTATTTATTTATATCTTTTCTGTCACGCTCTAAGGGAATAAGATAGGAGAAAATTCAGATTTCAAAAGGCGAAAAAAAAGTTGGGTACCTTGCATAGAACTAATAAGATAGGAGAAAATTCAGATTTCAAAAGGCGAAAAAAAAAGTTGGGTACCTTGGAATTTTTTTCTTCAGTATTAGATAGGGAGAAAATGAGGAAGCCCAAAAGACGGCGGGTGTTTTGGTAAAGTGTTAATTTTTTGCCGTCATTTATAATGACGGCACGGGCCACTAGTTCAATATTAAAAGGCGTTTGCTCAGCGTGAAGATTCAACTACTTCGATATCATTCAGCAATGAAAGCGGGGATCCAGTGGCTGGGGCTCCAGAGCCCGGAGAACCAGAGGCCGAAGATCCAGAGCCCGGGATCCAGAGCCCGGGATGCAGAGGCCGGAGATCCAGGGTTATATACGTCACCTATACCTACCCCGAGCGATGAAATTGTATGGTATCTTAATTATTTTTTTCAGTACATGAATTTTCTCATATTAAACTCTTAACTGCGTGATGAAGAGACGGACCAACATTGGAGCAAGGGAGCAAGCGACCAACAACTGTGTTTTATTATATAGTGGATAGTATTGTATGATTGGCTTTCTATCCGGTTTATGATGTGAACAAATCTGTACTTTGTGATTTACGTACATATTTAGGTAAAACACCCATTATTATCGAGGCTTAAAAATAATTTTGTGGGCTTCAAGAGCCCTAAAACAAAAATAGACCAACGAACACCGATACTGATATGAAACTTGATCTATAGGTACTATGCTCAACTAGAGGGCCCGTGCTGTCATGAAATGACAGCGAAGAACTTGTGATGACCTTCATTGATCATACATTCGCTATTACAACTGCTAGCTTAAGCACCCTGAGATGAGCGCTTACGGCTTCACAGCCGCTCAGTATTTGAACTTTTTTCTCTCTCTCTGAAATAGAGAAAATTCACTGCCAATTGTAGGCAGATCAGCAACGCTCAAAGTAATAGCTCCACTTCGGTGTTGTGGATACGGTAGCCAAGCTTATACAGGTCCAGTGGTTTTTACTTAGCGAAAGCTGTTTCATCGACCATTGAATGAAATTTGGGAGAGAAGCTGAAGCAACGAAATTATCTGTCTGAAGAAACTACGAATCTACATGCATGTGAGAGCCAATGGAAGCTTCAGATAACTTTAGAACTTAGATTTCAACTTCGGCAATGCAAGAAGTGCATTTAGACTTGAGGTCGCCCGATACTTGTCCATAGATTCGATGTATGGAGAAGCTAATACTCGTACAAATCAGACTAAGCCGGCGATATCTTCATTGTTTGAATTTCAACTGTCCCTGATTAAGATACGTTTGTCCTCCTCTGCAATCCGGAGGCCTATTTTCTACCGAACAGTTTTCTATGGAACTTGAGAGAACGACCAGAGCCTCCAACCTGGGCTAATTTCCGCCTATCTGTTATGTTAAAGCGTAATAGAAAATATACAAACAGATAAATACACATCGGTCTTCATTAAATTGTAGATAACTATGCTGCGGGTGATTCTCATGAGGATTGTAGAGGACACTCCTTTTTGTTTCAATTGCAGACCGCAAAGTGTCTACTCGTGGTGGACTTCCAAATACCATCGGCCTCCACTCACGGCGCCACCAACGTCTACAGGATGGCCACCTACAGGCCTGGGTACCTGCTACGTTCCCTGCCCAGTGACGGCAATGTTTCTTGGCAGTGAGTTGACTGTTAAAACCACAGTTTATTTACTATAGTAAATGACTGCGGTAGCGACCGCTTGCATGATGATTATCTGACTTTTGAGGCAACGTTGTAAACAAAAGAGACACAATGATAGTCAAGATGTTATGGATTTCATTTCACTGAACAACAATCTCGGTATAGAACTTTACATATACTGTTATCAACAGAGACTAACGCTTACTTATTACACTGGTAATGATTAATTTTTTATTTTCTTTAACGGCAGGATGTCATACGATGCTTGCCAGGCAAAAGGGTTCGAGTTTCTGCCCTATCCAACCACATTCAGGGTAAGTCTTAGTTCTGTCGAAGAGAAAAGATGGACGCTTTGAATGTACTTTGTGCATGTTTCGTATGAGATAGAACATAAACGTACATACATTTCATCCATAGACGCTTGTTTCTCACGAAAACTTATGTGAAACTAACTCATGTTCTGTTGATTGCAAGAGGCCTGGACCTATAGAATTCTTTGGTGAAATACTGAAACCTGTGAAATACTGAAACCTTCCATACATGAAATTCGTATCAAGAGTCTGAACTATTAACACGAATCCTGGGTTTGAATGATTTCTAGAATAATGTATTTTTCACAGTTTACGTGCCTCGTGAATTTTGAAAACGGCGAAATAATAGAGCCATTTTTAACATTGCTCAGGGTCGACCATTAAACATCTTAAATGTGACAGGTCGTTTTCATTGTAAAATATGAAAATTTTGAGCATTTTTATCCGTTTGTTTGAACTCATAATCGGCGAGAGATGGCTGCATGTAATGAGAGACAAGTGAGTACCGCAGTCCACACGTGATGTTTAATGGCATCATACATCGTGCATCATGGAAGTTACACACACGATAGAGTATTTAAGTGCAATTACTTCTATGTCTGGCTCAAGTTGCAGACCATTTTTCTTGCCTACTGAGACACTTAAGAATTATTTATATGACCTTTGTACAAGAGTTGAGCTTTCAAGAACCCATCAGTCATATAACTGCAAGATTATTATAAGAGTACCATGAAATTCAATCAAATGGTGAAATAGTGAGTGAATGTTCAGCTCTAGTTCTAGTTCAACTGATGAACCAAGGTCGAGGAGCGCTTGTGCGATGCTGGATCGGATCACTTGAATGATTAACTAGGGCTTAGGGAGACATCCACGCGTTTTAGTCAGAGAGTTAATTTTATAACAACCAGAGCTCGCAAGGAGTGGCAGAGAAGGCTCAACACCGAAAACTAAATATTATAGTGCACTTCACCAATACTCTAGATCGCCAATGATCAACAGAGAATCCTTTTCTTGGCTCTTTCATTCCCATATGTAGCTTCAGCTTTACACGCTAGATTTATTTGCAACAACGCACGGTTGCGTGAACGCCACCGAGCCAACAAAGCTGCTCACTTATTAGCTATCAGCCACTGATCGTCCTGTGACAGTACGAGAGTGGTCCTCCTTGGGAAGGACCTCTCGAGAACCAATTAAGTTGAGAATTGGGGCTGCTGCTCCACTCGAAAAGACGCCAAAGAAATTTTTTCACTGTGGCAGCAGTAACATTCCAATTAGCTCTGCTCCTAACATTCGCCCCTCTCCTGATATCGGCAAATAGGACATCTTGGTATAACTGCAACGACAAAGCAAAATGCGATTTGTTATACCTGCCAACAGATGTAGCAATTGATGCAGGCACCTAATCGTGAACATCAGTCATAACAGAGTCGAGACAATCTTCCCCCGCACAAGCTATAACAGTTACTGCGGGTGCAAACGTCTGAAGAAGCTTCACTATATGGCTATTAGTGGGAGATACAAAACTGAGCCTCTCTCTTGTGTACGTACTGAGATCTTCGGTACAAACAAACAAACATCACATTTCTGAAGAAACCCTCAGAATCTGCAAACTCGTAAATGCTTTCATCAGTTGTTATGTTCGAGTGGGCGTCAAGATTAAGCCTTAGAGGCTTGACTTCTTTCAAATTTCACGCAGGTGCGCTGGCTTCGACGTGTTGAATTGAGGTTCAGGCATTGAGCTTTAATCGGTTAACCCTAAAACCTCCAGAAACACAGTATTTTTTCGTAAAATGGTGTTTTTACCAGGCTCAACGTAATCATATCTTTCTGAAAATTTGGAAAACTCAATTCTCGAGGGCCTAATTTTTTGTCACCCAATCGAAACTGCCCTTTACACAAAGAGTACAAATCTATTCGTTCCGACAACCACAAACCTGACAGCCACGATCTCACGAATATATTCATATGCTGGCCGTCGAGAGTTGCAGGAACCATCCCTGATATAAATGGCTATTCTACAAAATTCAAGCCCAGGTAAAAGTGGCCTCCAGAGATTGTGTTAAAATCTCTTCAAGACGATGCTGTGCCATCTCATGCACACGCTTAGCCTCGGCCTTACGATCAACATAGGTCAGCCACAACGTCCGGTCCCGCGAACGCCGCCATTCCCGATAAGCCGCTTGTTCAGCTACAAAAGCTAGCCGATACTGGTCGTCAAACTACGGTTGTATCGAGACCTCACAAGAGTAGTCCTCTTTGGGACGAGCCTTTCTAAATCCGATACAGTCAAGTCATTAAGCATAGGGATAGGATCCTCACTGAGAATAATCTGGCACGAAGGTAACGCTCGTACTGCTCCAGTAACAGCCTCGCAGTTAGCCCTGCTCTTAACGAACACCACTCTTCAGGTGTCTACCCCAGGAACCAACTGGTTCAGGTCCAGGGACACAAGGTGAGAGTGGACAGAGGTACCAATACGGGGCCAACTGACACATTCATCAAGTTCAGGACGCGCTTGTGTCAAATCTGGGTGCAGCACCCCGTGCAGGCGTGCACTGGCGAGCGAGTGCGTTCGTGCATACGTATAATGTAATGGAAGGACGCCCACGCCTTTCTGATGTTGTCACTTACCACCATTCTACAGACCTTCTTTGTCGAAATGAGTTTATTTTGATAAAAAGTATACCATACTAGAAGTTATATAGTTATATATTGCTATCGTAAGTGTCGTCACGATCATTAGAGAGAATGCGATTGGTATTTAATTCTATTACGGAAATATATAATGATATTATATAGCCCTGTGAGACTGAACAAACTCACTGGAGTGTGTCAAGAGCCAAAACAAGATAATGTATCGCATTTCAAACCTGTTCGTTTCGTGTAACAATCGTTCGATCGTACGCAAAAAGTAATTGATAAGAAAGCTGTGGTTTTTGGCACCTTCTATGGTCGTTTTTTCAATTATAATAACCGAATGAGAAGTTAATAAGAAGTTAAGTTTATATCATTGCTATTTTTTGGCTGATAACTGTACGTAGCTTTATGCAGTTGATGTATAGAATATATAGGGAAAATAAAATACAGTTGTTTTCGTCATTTAATAATGAATCTTAGCATTAAGCGTGTCTGATTCATATTTGTGCTCAAGCATCAATTTCTTTTGTAGGAAATAACACTGTTTTTTAATAGAGCAGCCTTTCCTCGTGAGACTCCAGCCTTCCTCCTTGCCACGCTTGTCGATTGGCACACTATCTTTCTGCCCGCGGTCTTATTGTAAAATTGTGCTGCCTGCAGTGTGAGGAAAAGTTGCCGGTTGAGATTTGGTTTTAATTTTTCCTAATCTGAAATTAAAACACTTTGAGCCCCTTCTAACTTCAGATGAATCGAGCAAACCTAGAGTATTATTTAACAGTTCTAGAGTCAAAGCCCGCTCAGCTAATGGAGTGTCTTTAAAAGTATCTCGCAGGGAAGAGTCAACGATCTCTACTTCAGAAGGCACAGGATCCTGTGTCGAAACTTCTTGCTCCATATCAGCAGCTTTACGTTGACAATTCCCAAGAGTAGATATGCCACAATATATTTGGACCTCACGAACCCAAAAGTCCCAAGTGCCTTCACCGCACGAGATGTTGCAGCTTGCCGCAGTTCCTGCTGACTAGGTTAGTTTTGTAAAGTTAGGTAACCCTCAATACCTCATCGTCTGTTTCGGATTGTGGGCCGCTGATCGAAGTGACCGACCAATACCGCTAGGCTTCTACCTTCTGTCGTGCGGAGGATCTGCACTGGCGTTTTTTCTTCTGTCTTCTTTTCTCTTCCTCTCGTTCTTCGTTTCTTTCCCCAGTGAGGCGTAGCAGAGTGAAAGCGTTCATTCATCACCAGGGATTTGGCGAGGGGACAACTTACGCCTTTTTCTTGTCAGTAGCGCACTGACCACTCTGAGACCTCCCGGCAAAAAAGCCGAGACAAAATCATTGACCATTTAAAACGAGATACCTCGCGTCCTTGTGACATACGAGCCTGTGTTAAATCACAGAAATAGTTCGGAGCGATATGGACATTGTATCCCTGATATGCTAGTGAAGTTAGTACTACTGCTACTTAGAATTTTATCAAATTTTTATCAGTTATTAGATAAAAAAATTGTGAATCACTAATCATAATCCACAAGTTAGCTTGTCCAATGTATTAGCTTTAAAAATGTTATGAACAAGAATGAATACTTTAGGGCGCTACGCTCCTCATTTGTTTGGCACCGCATCCACGCGAGAAATTAAATGGTTTATCCGTTTTCTATAAAACGAAAATAAAATGTATGTGTTACATGCATAAAGGGCGGCTACTTGCCATCTTAAGTTTACATTGTGCTGTGTATTGTAATTCTAACTGCACTATGTCTTTCGACTATAAATTTTTTCACTTCTTGTCATAAATGCCTGTTTCCTCTTTCACTCCTGGAAAGATGGTTAGCTGCTTTAGATCTTCTAAACTTCTCGCTTCACTTTTCACCCTATTTCGGAAACCTTGTAAGCGAAGTGTTAACTAGTTCGCGACATCTGGTCTTAGCCTATTGTTATCTGCACACTGTATTTTATACTCTCAAAAAATTTGTTTCGGCCAATTTTTTTCGATCCAATTGTTTTCTGCAAACGGTACTTCATACTGGCAAGAAACCTATTTTGCTTTAACTCTGTGTAGCCGACGTTTTTCTTGTCATCTCATTAATGATATGTAGGCATTGTGTCAGTGACTCTCAACAGGTTAGACGAAAACTCGCTCTTATGTTAGAGTTTAGTATTATTCTTAAGTTAGTGTTAATAATGAAAAACGTTGCTGAGCCCTAACCTTGTTGGACACAGTATCCATGATATGACAAAAATAAGTGATATTTCTTTCATGGTGTCTTATCTTGGAATACTTTCTAACACTCGCGAATGGTACTTGAGCCTAAAAGATCCAAGTTGAAGCGAAAGTGAGCCAGAAAGTTCTGGATGCGTTCGGTGTTGTGCGCGTTAGTGAAAGAAACTGGCGGCGTTAGCGCTAGACCTGAGAAATGCTAGCGGCGCTATAGCGCTACACATTTCAAAACCTAGCGGCGCTAGTGCTAGTTTTCATTTTGTGTATTACTACTAGTCATAAATCTGGAAACATTTATTTTAAGGCTGGGAAAAACATGACGAGCAAGAAAGAAATAAATTATAATTTTTATTGCATTGTGATTGGAAAAAATCTAAAAGTGTTTTACTGATTTTTCATGTAATGAAAGATACATGGAAGTAATATACTAGATAATAGAACCGAAGCGCTATTCAAATGAGATAGCCAATTCCTCCATATAGGTATATATCTGTTGATCAACTTAACTATACAACCTGGCGCATAGCAAAAGAAAGACTCTCACCCTCTCTTGCTGAAAACTCTCTTCATGGAGCACGTGAGGGACCAACATGGCGACTAGACCCACCACATCTATACTGATGGCCCTAAAACGGGAGATCGAGTCGGATGCGCAGCCACTACAACCGATGAAATCAGAGCATACCGACTATTACCGGTGACCTCCACCTACACCGCAGAGTCGTTCGGCGTGTGCGAGGCGCTGCACCTCATTGGAAACAACGATGAAAACAATTTTATAATATTCTCCAACTCATTGACTGTAGTACAGGCCATTCGAGCATACGAAAGCATCCACCCCATCATCAACCGAATAGTAACTACGCTATAACAATTACAAGAGGATGGAAAGTCGGTAGGTATCTGTTGGGTGCCTGGTTATGTTGACGTTACGGGCAATAAGCTCGCCGATGAGGAGCCGAGGAAAGTGGCCATGTTCGATTTGTCTACGGCAAACCGTGCAGTCCCCTGCCGAGGCTACTACCCACTAATCAAGCGAAATCTTCGCGAGTTATGGCAATCCCAGTGGCTGACGCAGATAGACCTAAATAATAATTTACGAACAATAAAGGAAACCGTCCGACAGTGGCACTCGTCAAATAGCGACGACCGTCGAATGGACGCCGTACTGTGCCGCCTACGTACTCGGCATACGAGACTCACTCACGAATAGGTACGGATGAGGCGTCCGCAACCCTTTTGCGACGACTGCCTCGTACCTCTTATTGTCTTGCATTTGATGGCCGAGTGTCCCACCTTCTCCAACGAGCGGAGAGACTGCTATCAGGACCTGCACGGTCGGGATGCTGACTCCATCCTACAAGAAATGCCTTCTGAGGGACCTGGCGGCCATTTCAACAGAAACGCCCTAAAGACTTTTCTCATCAGATGTGACCTCTGTCACAAACTATAATGAATCTATTACGATAAATACTATCGTCAACTACGGTTCTGCCCTTTTCTTTGTGAATTATACAGCCTATACTATATGTAAAACTAATAATAATTTCCTCCCTGCAACTACTTCTCAATATAAATTGAGACATCATCCGCGCCCTAGCGGCGCACGAGCCTGTGGTTAAACACAGGAACAGTTCGGTGCAATATAGGCAGTGTGCCAATGGAGCGCTAGTAAAACTTCTACTACAACTGATATTCAATAGACAATAGCGTCAGGTTAGTGTTTAGAGAGTACACCGGTTATAAGCCTTTGTTTAATTTGCGGAGCATCAGGTGTTCAAAATTTTCGTATGTCTTGAGCGTTTTGGCCTCAAGATATCATTTACAGTCGAAAAGATCGTATCAACAGCAGCGCTCAAAAGAACAGAAGTATTAGGCTAAATTAATGAACGCTTTCTTCATGTTTTCTGATGGAAATGAGATGTTAACAAACTGGACTCCATTCTATGTACAGTTGCACGTTTGTTGACTCGAGGAAACGGATACTTCTTAGATTGCACATTCAGCTATTGATAATAATGTTCTGCAAAAATTAGCGACTAGCGCTTGACATTGGCTAAAAACTTAGCGGCGCTACTAGTGCAGCTAATAATTCTCAAATTTAGCGGCGCTAGTGCTTGCGCTTCTAAACCACTAGCGCGCGCTACTTCTAGCATCGCTAGGCACAACTCTAGATATCCTTTTAGTTCAGTTTCAACTCTCTGACGGGACGTCAGCAGTACGTTGGGTAACTCAAAGCTTGCTAAATAGCTGGGTGTTACAACACCCATGCTGATTGTGCAGTTTGCGTGGGTTAAATATCATACAGCTATTCAGTATTTTGCGGTTGTAATGAGAGTGCATGCAGGACTCGATCGTGTCTTGCGACGCAAAATATGGATAAAACGAATTTGATCAAAATAAAATGAAATGACGAGCTTCTTTTACTTTCGTTGAATGCGCTCATCTCAGACGCGGGACATTTTTTCTACGTTCCCTAAATAACCCGTAAAAGGATAATTAGAACTTAACCGCAAGACGAAAAGTTGGGGGACAAAATATATACTGTTC
>LQNS02278096.1:3323886-3336061 GCA_001587735.2 Parhyale hawaiensis | reverse complement strand
TATTATATATATACATATATATCTATATAAAAAACTAAGGCCTAAATGGAAAAAGTTACACGAATGAAAAGTGTTTTTTTTTTAATTTTACATATTATGTGAAAATTTCAGTAAGATCGGACCACTAATAAAGAAAATTCCATAATTTGTAAACGAACCCCTTAAACTCCACCGCTCAATTGCCTCTTATTACCCATCATCCAACGGTCATCATTTGAATGAAATGGTCCTATTGACGCAGCCGACCTACACGGCTTTCAAGATCGGCTAACTATCTTCCCTAGGAGTTGTTTTAACTATTGCTTCAAACCATGAATCTCGAACACGGAAGGTTCCAATCCTGGATTAAATAATGCCTGGAACAAATCGTTGGTTGTTGCATGATAAGAAATGAACAGTATACTGTCATCTTGTGCAGGTGCGTGTTTTGGGGAGTTCTTGTTTACTATAAGTAACCTCCACTTACACGGCGTGCACGTGCACTGGTTACCGCTGCCACTGTGTCGACAGGCGACCGCCAGGATAAGTGTCTATTGTATTACACAAGGGTACCCAGCTGGAACAGCTAGCAGACACTGACAATCATAGTCTGGGGAATATCTTCTCTATGACATGTTCACTATCACTGGTATCGGTATACTTCTACAGTGAACGGACAACCGGGGTTCGCTGGCATAGTAGCGGGTAGTAACACTCAGATTTACTCGGTATCCATGTATATTTGTCTCTTCAGTACACTTATCATCCTGGCAGTATGTTCTTGCGGTCTATAGCGACTAGCTACGCTATATGAACATTGCGCTCCTCTTACGGGCACTATATTAGAGTCTTAGTACAATACACTGTGCGGGACCTGATACTGTACCTACAGATCACAGATATCAGCGCACTATCCGAGTACGGGTCTAATGTCTCTATGTACAAGCACGCTGAAGAATAGACCTATAAGGTGGACAGGTCGTCTATCGGTATGTCTCAATGCTCACACCGCAAGCACCGCCTGGATGGCGGACCGGCGGCGGTAGTAGTCTGCCTATTCCAACGCTGATGCCTGGCTTTTATTACCTCAGACGGGCGTGTCACATCTTTGGTACATTGGTGTCGGTATAATCGGTAGATGTACAAATCACTGTAGCTTGATCATCTACCCCAGCTTTTTGTTTGTTTCTATGCTTTCAGCTAGCCTAGTTGAGTTAACTAGAATCCATCTTTGGTGTGGGTTATGTTACTGTATAAAGCATTTGCAATAGTTGAACAAACTCGTCTTATTAAACGACACTTACTCGCTCAGGAACGGGCAATCCTTTCGTTGAGGAAGCGGCCGTACTTCAAGGTGGACCTGACACGCAACTCTAACAACGACTACGTTGACAGCAATGGAGTGGTGCTGGAGGACAAGAGTCTCCTCAATTTCGCAGGCACCAACCCGCACTACGGAGGCGAGGACCGCATCGGCGCTGGCTACGGAAAGCTCCAGTTCTACGACAAGTATGTAGATTCCGAGTACGACGCTGAAATTTTCTGTCTGCAAAAACTGAACCAATTTCAATGAGTATCTCCGTCCGTCGATTTCTCATGATTCCCTTTTGAATCTTCAGAAGAGATTTTTTTTCTCGCTAAAATAGGAAGTTACCGGTCAACTTTACCTAGTTTATCAGGTTCCTCACCTCTCATAATTTTTTTGTTAATCTGAACCTTCAGTACAGCAGTGAACGTTCATCGAATTTAACATAATCTTAAGATAAAGAGCAAGGCGAAAATCGCTAATCGTAAAGTCATTTCATTAAGATACTTGAACTCATTATTTGATAAAATTGATTGTTTCGGACAATGCTGATGTAACTTTAACATAATCTGATGAGCGAATTTTTATAACGATATTCAAATAAAATGTTGAGAATTTCCAGAGTAGAGCAAAAATGGGTGTTGATGCTGGATAGGTTCAGCCAATATAGCTCTGGAGTTTAACAGTCACCGCATAAGTTGGCCTTCGTGCCTCAAATTTGTAGTGTTGTTACGTCTGCTTCTCAGTAGCTCTGCAAAAATGAGATAGATGTCCCTGGCGTTGCCAGGGGGAGAGTAGGGTGGGGGACGCATGCTCTCCCAGAAAAGTTTCACACCCCCACACCCCCTCCCCACACCACACTGGAAATGAGGCCTTGAAAAATTTGCATTGCTTAGACCCGCGTTTTTTTTTTCTGTTACGCCCTCCCCCATGAATTTTGGAAACCCCGATTAGCGACCCCGATGGAAGTTCTCATGTCTACGTTACTGTTTGAGTATCAGCGGCTCAGTAGCGAAACTAAGGAGGGGGCGGGCCGCTAGGGGGGTTATTCTGTACCCAGTGCGGTATATAGGTGGCGCCTAGCTAAAACCGGCACATAACATAATGCTAACAAATCATAAAATAGGTTCGTAATCAATTTTTAAAATTAACGTGCCTGTGTATTACGCAGAATAGTGTGCAGCATAGTCGGGCCACTAGCCTCTTTGAGGTGGGAGGGGCAGCAGTAGGCAGAGTTTTGAAAGAGGCGCATCTCAGTTCAAAGACAAAAAAAAAAAAAAAAACTCGCACGAGGCTGCGACTCGTTGGGCTATATATGAAACTCTCCAGATGTAGCTCACTGTTCTCTGCTTAACAAGAAATATGTTTTTGCCTTTTTGAGAACGTGTATTGTTTTAGTAGATACTTAAACAATTTGTTTTGCAAGCGCAATATAATTATCAGGGACGCACAGAGAATCGCTGCTGGTGCAGTAGCGTATGGGCGGGGAGCGCAATATGATCCTCGAAAATTGGAACGCATCGGCACTGGCTAAAGAAATGAAAAAAAGGAGTGACACGCGCCCACAGCTAAGAATTGGGTATCTTTGAGTAATCCACCTATTGTTAGCGTTTCTAGCGAGCTTGGCAACTATTCGGTGAGGCATATAAAACATGCTGTTCTCATAACGGGGGGGGGGGGGGGGCTGGAATTGGCCTTTTCCTTGGGCGCCAAAACCCTAGCGCCTGTGCAACTGCAGTAACCTAGTTGCGCCTCCCTGATGGCGATGTCTCGTTCTTCGAGTTTCTATGCGGGACTTTTTATTTACAACTTTAAACACTATCACACAGTTGTTCCGTCATGTACGATTCATTGAACTACACAGGATGATAAGCACATTCCGAGGCTCATGATGCTGACCTTCCATGGGCCATTCAGCATCACCTTTCAACTGTTCAGCTCGATCCGTCTACAGCTCATGAGTTGCCAATACCTTACCTTACCTTGAGTTACCATGAGAGTCTTCGGAAGAAGTCCAGGTGACGTTGCTCACGTCACCCCACGTGTGTGGAGGTACTCTGTTGGGTGTCGTCTGTGCCGCAGTTTGCGACCAAAGAGAGAGCCAGTAGCGAATTTTCTCCACAGTGCACGTAACCGCTGACCGCTGGTCTATCTGGTATTCTGGTAGTAGTACGTATTGTACTACCCAAGTGAATTCGCCACATGAAGAATACGGGCATTCTCCTTTTCGAAAGGAATTTTAACAAACAATTGGATGAAACAAACCACAAATTTTTGGAGATTTGCAGCCATAGGTGCCGTATTTCATGAACCTTGAGCATCTTTTCGGGTGGAAAAAGTGACACCCTTTGCCTGAAATCCCGTATCTACAGATGTTCTTTGCGTAGAACCTGCAGATTACGTTTCTCTTAGTATTTTCTTCCTCGGATTTATCTTTCACAGTTGAATTATTTCTCCAGGTAGGGGCGAGATGGGGCTCTTGACTGTTGTCGCTTGCATTTCGTCCATGAGACGGTACCTCATTTGTTGTCATGTGAGTTTCACTCGCACTTGAGTCATTAGCATAGGAGGAGCTGCATTTATGTTCTTTTTCGGTGCTGCATGGGCAATCCTTGCAATACCATTTACAACTCCGTGGTAATATGTTGAAAATATCTATTTCACCTTGTGTTAATTCTGAACATTTAGCGCAATAGATGAATTCACAGCCAGAGCACACCATTTTCATTTTTGTCGTATTTGCATCCTTGCACCTTTACCAAACCCAGGTTTGGTTCACGTCCGGTCCGTCAGACACTGAACATCCATGTCCAGGTGGGCAAATTGAAAAATGATACCTGGCACTCTGATTGATTGCCAGGCACGATGCGCGGAAAATATGTTGCTCACACAGTGAGCACCTCACTGTTTTGCTAGGCTTCACAGATCGACACACAGAGCAACTATAGTCTAAGTTATCACCGTCTGCACTTTTATTTTCTTGTTCACTAAATTCACTGTTTAAACTAGGGACACTCTGTTCTTATTTCCACTTCCTATTTCTGTTGTTACTTCTACGCCCCATGTCAAATTAACTAACATGTGATACGTGCACTTCGGGCTTCGCGGTTGTCCTCGTAAGATTTTATTGTAGGCCGTTCACAAAGCACTGGCGCTCGATTGTTTTATTGCCTACGACTCTATGGTCTTGACAGTTTATTACGTTTGTGCAGAGCACTGTGGCTACACAACCTCACTGAATCACTTCAGTCGTAAGAGCAATAAGTTTTATTGCGGTGATGGAACGAGCCATGTGGTTCTATTTTTACTTGTGTGGACTGGATGTCATTTAATTAATCGTTTCACTCTCGTGATTGATGTATGTGTGTGTTTTCTTAGCCCATACTGGGTACTTTCTGTTTCATCGTCTGTTTCGGGTGTTGGGTGGCATAGATACAGTTTAGTTATAGGCACTTGTCACTTTTTAAGCGGTGTTTTACTTGTTAAAAGTAACATTAAGCATATTTTGCACACCTTTAAGGTTGACATTAAATCCCTTACAAACTGCATCGCAGAGAAGAGTTCTGTTTCGGCGATTCTACGCGAAATTTTATGTTGAAGTTATTGTGAAACTGTTCATCAAGAGTACAGGGTAATATCACGTGCAGCTCGTTACCAAACAGAATATTTAATTCTCTCTCCGACAAAATAAACCCAGCGCCTTGCGCACTGCATTTATAGAGCATATTACTAGCGACAGAACAAACAGCAGCGGGCCAAATACGCTACCCTGAAGAATGTCAGACCCCACAGCGACTATGCCATTCAAAAGACCGTTAACCGACACACTGTGCTTTCGGTCAGACACAAAATCATGAATAATCATCAGAATCCTTCCACTCCCCCCCCAAACAACTCCAGATTGTACAGCAGACTTCTATGGTTGGCCCTATCGAACGCCGCCTAAAGTTTAACTCTACAAAGCTTGCCTCACAACGACGTTCCAGCGCTGATTGTAAATGGTATGACGCCGATAGTAATGTGTCACAACAACCCAAACCAGTTTTATGAGCAAGCTGACTAGCAGGCAGCAGTTCAGTAATCGCAGTAAGACGACCCAGCTTACAAGTCTTCCATTGCTCGAACACCTTTGAAAAAATTGTGTTTCAGCGTGATAGGTCGGTAGTTGTGACATTGGGCGACACTGTGACCTGGATTTTGAGAATGGTAGTGATAGTCCCAGTAAGCCAACAACAGGGAAAATTCCCTATCCGTATCAGGAGCCGAAAGAACACTCCAAGGTATGGGGGGAAAACCCCAGCAAGGTGCTTATAAAATAGAGGAAACCTACCTACCTAACCTCATTTGAATCAAGGTCTTCGAGAAGCACTTCGTTGCTGCTAGACCTGAATGCCGTAGAAGTTAAACGGGGCTCAGAGTTACATCCATGAGGCAGTACAAACACAGCTCTGATCTGCTTCCCATCAAAGTAAGACGAACAGGAACTCTGTGTTAGCCAAGAGATCAGCAAAGACATCAACAAGGGGCGGTAAGGAAGGCTCAGCATCAAACACTACCCTTCATCTCATTTCATCAATGATGTGGATGGTCAATACTCAGCAGAAATTCCCTGGAACGCCGCCTGCGACGATTCTGCGCCCTCTCATATACACGCTTAAGCTCAGCTCTACGCTCTACATAGGTCTGCCTCAACGTGCGGTTATGCGAACGCCGCCAAATCCGAAAAGCTGCTTGCTTAGCTTCGAAAGCTCACTGACGCTGATCGTCAAACCACGGATTGTGCCAAATCCTCACAAGAATTGTCGTCTTCTGGACAAACCTCTCCACAACAGACGCAGTGAAGTTTTTAACATCAAAGAGAGGATCAGCACTGCAGAAAATCCGGCACCAGGGAAACTCCCTGACGGCCGCAGTATTATCATCCCTGTTAGCCCCTGTTCTTAACGGTATCCGGAAAAAAGCCCCAGTGGTAAAAAGCCATCCGGAAAAAAGCCCCGGTAGGAAAAAGAAGCCCCGTTTTCTCTTGAAGCAAGGTTTGAGAGATCTATGAATTTATTGTATTTGAAAACAGAATATTTAAGTGAACTAAATGATATTGTGCACAACTAAATTTGAACTAGCATCTGTATGTGCGAACGTGGGTTGCAAGATCCCTTAAATAGGTTATGTGATGTTAAGTTAAATTAAGTTTGAATTAGTAAGGTAAGCTTAGGTTAGTTGAGGTTAGACTAGGTAATGTTAGGTTAGGTGAGTTCAGGTTAGGTTAGATGAATTCAGGTTGGGTGAGGGGAGATCAGGTTAGATGAGGTTAGTTGTGCCGATTTCGAAGCTTTAGTTTTCAGTATTAATTGGTGTCCAGTCTTTCTTGACGTACTTCTTGTTCTCCATGCCAGCCCCTGATCTCCCGTTTCTTTAACTTTAATTTCAAACTATTAGATTTCTCTCCCAACTCACCGATTTTATCATATACTCTTTCTATCCGAAGTGGTGGTGCGTTTAGGGACAGCTTTTAGGAAACTACTTGGGGAATAGCGTTAGTTTTGGCCCTACTTTTACCAAGCTGACTCGCCTTGTTTCGGCATGTATAATAAATTTTCTCTCGCGTCAAAAATATAACACTGCTTACATTTTTGGCAAAAATTAAGAAACCAAGCTAAGAAGGTCTGAGGTCCGACCTCCAGTACTTCAACTCTTCGATGTGCCGTCATTTGGCTACATGCCATCACGGTTAAATTTTGTTTTAGTCCCATTGAGTCCTCCCGCTACACTCTTTGCTTCCTGGGCTTATAGGATAAAAAATGCTTGGATACGAAAAGTTAGGTAATTTCAAAAGGATGCACACCTTTAGACAAGGTTGTGTGTGCGAGGTCTGGTTTTCTCTAAATTGTAGTTAAAAAAAAAAAACGTTCAAGTCAAGTTAGTTGAGTTCAGGTTAGGTTAAGTTAAATTAGAAGAAGCTAGGTAATGTTCTGTCAGCTGATGGGTAGGGTTTAGTTAGATGTGGTTTGATTAGGCAACGCTCTAATAGAAAAACTGAACTAGGTTAGCTTGTTCATTAGGTGCGGGTAGCACTAGCGCCAAACTCGCCCGTCTGTGTACGTGCATCACTGAGCGTGCGTTCAAGTAAGCTTTATTGCCGCGTCAAAACCACGAGAAGCACTACAATATGCACTACCTAACTTAGCCTAACCTAACATTACATTACCTAACGTAACCTGTAAGGGTAGTTAAATGCAGTGCAGTATAATTGAACTTATTTTAATGTAATTTGCTTCAAGATAACAGAGTAAGGGTAATAAATGTACATTTAGAGATGGACTGGGCTTTTTTTCTACCGAGTTTTTTTCCGGGTGGCTCTTTTCTTTCTGGGCTTCATTCCTACCGGGGCATTTATCCTCCCAGGGTCTTTTTTCCTATGGCCGTTCTTAACGAACACCACTCTCTTGGTGTCTGTCACAGGAACAACCTGGTTTAGGTCCAAAGAAACAACAAGCTGTGAATGGTCTGAAGAGCAACAAGGGAGCAAACTGAAACCGTCACCAGATCAGTTTTGTAATTGGCTTACGGACATATAACGCGAGAAGAAACTTAGGGTAACGTGGGGCAGAGCGCCCATGGGAGCAAAGCGCCTTTTCATAACTAACAAGAGTTAGTATTCGTGGCCATTTGTCACGACATGCAACGGTCCGGGGACTCACGCTGCACCACTAAGTGAAAGGGTGTTGCTGAGTGAGGTAAGTTATGATCGTGTGGATGTTTTGGCGTGTAAAATTTATTAAAAGTAGTTTTTTGCTATTTACAATATTTCTGTTACGTAGGAAAAAGCTACATTGAATAGTTATATCACGAATAGTTATCTAGTATTATGTTTTCTGTTATGATTTCAACAAGTTGAAGGTTTTTGTAATTATTGATCTTATAATGGTTCTGCATGATTTAATGGAAACATGTGGATTGGGACAATACGCCTGTGTCCAAAATTGCATCTATTTTACTTTTGCCATGCATTCGCTGTCACTTGTTAGAGAGGGCGTCAGCATCGAGAATTAAAGAGCTTCAAGATGCTTATCATATTGTATAAGAATGATGCCTCTTTCGATTAACTATGACCTCTGTGAGCTGTTGAAAAAGTAGGTGGGCGCGCAGCCCCACGTTACCCTACTCGGCAAAGAATATACTGACCCAATAGAGAATATACTCTGCAGAGCAATAAGTACCCAGCGAATTTGTTCGATAGACTATGACGCGATAAAGAATTTGCTCGATAAAAGTTTACCTGGCAGATAAATTACGAAACAGAAAATTCACTCGACGTTGAGACATTACTTGACAAAGAGACATCCCTAGAGCACTCTAGGGATTTGGAGCACTCATCCCCAGATCTGACATTTGAAGTCCATCTTTGCCCAGCGTTCAGTGTTATAACTAAGGACCGGACGTTAAGGCGCTTTCAGGTAGACATTTATAGCAGGCATTTATGGCAGCTTCCGTAGGCATTTATGGCATCCTTCGGAGGTCTTTAAGGCAGCCTTTTTAGGCACTTGTAGCAGTTAATGCTGGCACTTATCGCATTTTTTGACCTAATCATGCATTTGCTAATAACCAAACAAAGCTCTAATATCGTCAACATGACTGTTTTTGGAAGCCACGGTGTCTGCATTTTCACTGTGATATATGTACATTACACGCATATATACGTGAAGTAAATAGGTGGACAAGCCACCACCCATAAGCAGGAAAATTGTTATTATTTTAGATCAACCAAACTTATATTAGCTATGTAACAAAACTAAATTCGTTAAATGAAGCATGCTAAAGGTACACTTAAAGTCAGGCCATATAATAAAGGCAGCTCGGTCGTGGTCAAATTCCTCTATAGCGGTGTCAATTTTGTGGGTATTCATGAGATTTCTCTATATACAGGTAGTGGGCGGGGCTAGGATATGGGCCGCAGAACATTTCAGAAATACCCATAGAATTAGCAATGCTACATAGGAACTTGACCTCGACCGAACTGCCTTGTTAAAATAGTCAAACTATTGCCATGGAAGATTTATAGCTAATCCTGCAGTAGGTAGTACTTGAACATTTAGTGCTCAAGAAATGAAAACAAAACAAATCAGAGTTATTGTATTTACAGTATTATAATGGTTGATTAGGCAAAATAAATATGCAAATATATATATTGCAGAAATCAATGCGAAGCAGGTGAAATTTTGTTTTGACGCGCGTTTCGCTGTTAACTTCAACTCATCAGGTGGGAGGCTCAAAGTGGACCAAATTATTTTAATTATTTGTGAGGTCCGTTCATATGTTTCTCGCTGAAAATTCCGAGTCCGCAACTATCTAACAAATTGCCCATGTGTCTCAGTGTTGCCAGTTTAGAAGATTGTATCCCTTCCTAGCCGATATAGAGACGTGTTGTAATCAGAATTTTCTGGTGTTACGCGATGTAACTCTGTGTTAATCGCTCTGTGTTACTTTATATAAAAATGAACGATACAAGATTTCTCAAAGCGCAAGCCTCAAAATGTAAACATTTAATCATAATTATTGTTATTATGGAGGACATAGCCCTAGAAAGTCTCGTAAGAGGTCCCTGCAGATAATGTTCAAATGAGAAGTTGATAAATTACACCAATCGAAGGCTTTTCTCCATAAATTCAATAGACCGATTGCGTGAGATCTCAAAATGTAAACATACCAGCAAGCGCAATCGAAATATCTAATTATTCAGTTAAATGAAGAAATATTCAGTGATGTGCTCGCATTCCCAGCGTGCATATAAGTAATTAAGGATGCATAATAATCGGCTATGATCACGTGTCAAATCGTAGGAAAAATACGTAGGTAGAAGTATTGTTCTTATTTTCTTTTCGTAGAAGATTTCCCCTATCTTCCTGTGTTCTTTACTACACAAATAACACTTCGTGTCTATACTATGACTATACTTCGTTTCATACTTCACTACGTTTTGTAAGCATAACTAAATATTAGCCGAATGATGTAAGATGGCTCACTAAGAAACTCATGCTGAGCGCGTGCAAGAACGTACCCTACGCGTCGATCTAGGTCACCACTTCCACAAAGCCAAGATTAGGAAAACCCAATCATTGCCGATGTATCGTGGCTAGATACAATATTATACATTATAAGCGAGCGGAGAGCGAGCGAGTTCAGAGTTAAGTGCATAGGAAAAACCTCGCTAGCCTTGCAAGTAATTAAAATTGATATTTAACCTTTGCTACCATGATTGCAAATTACATTTAGGGCCCCTCGCTCCATGCAGAAAATTAGATATAATTATACGAATTGGACTCAATCAAAGAACCTATATCTACTTTGGCTTGTCATAATTCTTAGAAATCAACAACGGCCCGCTCAGACTAGGCGACAGCCAGTTGCGCCCCTGATTGGATAGATACTTAATTGCTGATGCAATTGACGCTGCTATTGGACAATCGAGAGTCCTCCGGGAAAACCACGGACGGTGCCCCGATCGTACCTTAATCTCATCCAAGTTACGGATATGAAAGGGACAGGATTTGATATAGAATTCGGATTAGTGATCATCCCGTGACCTGTGAAACAGTGCAGTTCCTCTACTCCGTCGAAGCTGTTTGAAGAGAAATCTGAGTTGTGATGTATACCTAGTTTATACCATTCGTACTGTGTCGACTTTACCGAACTCGCTTAGAATAATTGGAATAATATTTGAGTTTATTCCAATTCTGTTGTAGACTTTCAGTTGACTCTCCCGTGATTGTTTTGGTGTAGCGATCCTAGAATAGAATGTTCTGAGTGTGATTCATATAGATATATAGATACCTATATTGGCGTAGATTAACTATCCCAGTTTTCAGAGGATCTGTTTCAGTTCTTGGCGTGTTCGATTGCCCGATTTGACAGTCAAATTGGATGTGTTTTATTTCGATTTTTGTGAAACCATAGCTGCCTCAGTTTACCTGTGTACCAATTAGAACTTTCTTTGTGAGTCAAGTATTGTAATCGATTCAGTCTCAAGAGTAATTTGTTTGCCATTAACACGTTCATATTCCTTATACTTATTATACTTACTTGTTTCCAAAATTGTAACCATATTTCATTGTTGAATAGTTAAGATTTTAAAACGACTATATAGCGTTCTCATTTATCCTTATAATATTTCCCCCTAGGAAGTACTTCGATTACTCGAACCCTACCTGGACCCTCATACGATAGAGCATTGTGATAGTTACCATTGAACATACATGTGCACGGCCTCTAGGAAATGATGCTCTAAACACTCAAAAGGAATTATCATTCTAATTAACATAAACCCTCAGGTTAAAAGATAAACTCACATAGCGGAAGCGTGCACAACGTATTTAATTACATTTATGTATTTGGAAAAGTATTTGCAATTACATTTCAAAACGTGTAATTAAATACTGTATTCAATTACAATTCTGAGTATTTAAATACAATGTATTTAAAATTTATAAATACATTTCAAATACCTTCATGTCTGTCTGCTAATGAATCTTGGATTCAAACGCATGAAGTCTTGTTCACGAGTAGTGCAGTGCGTATTCGCACCGTCTCTGTCAATATATACGAGCAGATTAAGGCAACAACAATCAATATATTAATCATGTATCTATGTTCCATGTCTATCGTCTATACAAGCCTCCAGCTAGCTTAAGTGTATTACCACACTGAGATCAAACTGATATGATGATATGAACCTGTACGGTAAGAAAATGTGCTTGTGATCGCAATGTTAGACTACTAGGACATCATCGTCCCACTGTACAAGGCATTAGTGAGGCCACACTTAGAATTTGCTGTTCAATTCTGGTCGCCGCATCTCTGTAAAGATATCGATAACATGGAAAGAGTCCAACGCAG
>LQNS02278096.1:3280642-3292219 GCA_001587735.2 Parhyale hawaiensis | reverse complement strand
ATTTTCAATAACGATTAATATCATATTTCAAATTTAGCTTTCTTCTGCAATTTGCCTACTGAATTCCATCAGATGGGAACAGGATCGCCAGAATATCCAACGTGGCTAGACATGCATGCAAATAATAAAGGGATAAGGATTTCACTTAAGCTTTCTGCTGCCACCTCGTCATCGATCTGCTGAGCTTTAAAACTATTCGCTCTAATTTTCTCCTATCTATTATTGAAGAGCTTAACACACGAAGGAAGGAAGGAAGGAAGGAACGAACGAACGAACGAAGGAACAACGCTATTAATATTGTAGATAATCTATACTATAATAAGAGAGCTGTCTGTCAGTCTGTCCGTCCGTCCGTCTGTCCGAAGCCTTATTTTTCCCCTATCTAATACTGAAGAAAAATATTCCAAGGCACCTAAATTTTTTTTTGCTAGACCGTATCCAGGATTAGTGCCCGGGAATTCCCGCGGCTGTTAAGGCCTGGTCACGGGCCTTTGTGAACTTGGTTGCTTCTGTGCACTTAGTGGACAATGTGGACTTGATTACGTTCGTGGACTTTGTGGACTTTGTGGATTTTGTGGACATGGTGGACTTTGTGGACTTTGTGGACTTGGTGGACTTTGTGGACTTGGTGGACTTTGTGGGCTTGGTGAATGTAGAAGTATTGTATAATTTTTCGATGGGATAGTAAGATGTTTTCAAATACATATTCTTATGACTTATTCAACAAAAGGGTTGCGTTTGGTGCACTAGTACTAATAATAATACGAAATGAGAGTGCATCGTAGCCATGATACTGTCTTTGAAACTCAAATATGTACTTCATTGAAGTGCTGACATTTTGGCCTATAAAAGTAAAGTCAACTTGACCTCACCCCCAACTGGAAAATCCGTATACAATGGTTTGCGCTGCAGATATAAACCAACACGCCCCAGATGAGTATACGGCTGCAGTCGACCACAGATGTATAGAGCTATGGCGCCAGGGCGGAAGACTCCGTACGACAATATCTGCGATCCCCCAACCCTCCCCATTGCTGGGGAAGGTCAGTAAACCTACAGCAGTATGCACACTAGATGCTGACCGTTCACATCAAAACGCGCAAAGATCTTGCCTAGCTTTGAGCGAGGTTCGAGCCCGCGGCCTTGAGAGTCAAAGTCAGACGCTCTAGTCTGCTGCCATTGCGGTCAGCGAAAACAGCTCGGTCAGAGAAAGAAAGAAAGCTAGAAAAAATAATTGTCTTCAGCCCGTGAAAAATCAACACCTCGTGAGTGCTCCATCGATCATTTGCCGAATTTATACTTCGTGACCTGAGAGAAAAAGGTTATAAAATTGGACTCCAGAAGCGACATACATACTGTTTCGAATTTAAGAAGTGGTTTATGCAAGAAGTGCTTTCAGATAAAGAGATAAGGATCCCATTTTCGCCATCTTCTGCAACCTGGTCATCGATCTCTATGTATGAAACGTAACTTAATTACAAAGTTTTCAACATGGCCTATTTTTCGAATATTTCCTTAAGAGAGGACACGAAATAAAGAAATAAGTAAAAACACGAAGAGTTTTATAACAGCATGGTGGAAGCACCTGCGGCAATACATACACTATTAGCCTCTGCGTATATCGGTATTTCTCCGCAATTTAGGTAATTGTCCTCGACTACAGCTCATTTGCTTAAATTACTCCTGAAGAATGCCAGCAAAGTGCTCCCATTGTGATTATTGGCTGCGCTGGATTGTGGGTCAGAAGCATGCTGAGTCCAGTTGGACTTTAGCACGGCGTTTGGCAGGGTTAACCATAGGGGTCTATTATACAAGCTGGAGTCCTTTGGTGTGGGTGGTACGGTTTTGTCAATCATTCGCGATTTTATTTCTGAGTGAATGCAGAGTGTGTCTTTTGACGGCGTTTTGAGCGCCTCAGTCGGGGTGGTGTCTGGCGTCTCTCAGGGCAGTGTGCTTGGCCTGCTGTTGTTTGTTCTCTATACTAGTGACATATTCTCTTCATTCGAAAACACGTTGATCAACTATGCCGACGATTCCACATTAATGACAGTGATACCTGCTCCTCGACTGCGTGATGCTGTCGCTCAGCATCCCCAACTGGAGATTGATGACACTTTACTTCATGAGTCTAGCTCCTTGGAGATTCTTGGTGTTGTCATTGATGAGAAGTTTACTTTTGAGTCGCATATTAGGAGGTTGGTGTCACGTGCTTCCACTAAGATTGGGCTCCTGCGTAAGGTGATAGTCAGGTCAGGTCAGGTGATAGTCAGGTTGCCCGCAGATGTTTTTATGCGTTTTTGCTGCCTGTGTTGGAGTATTGCTCACCGGTCTGGGCTTCAGCTGCTGACACTCACTTGCGTCTGTCGGATCGACTTGTTAGTTCAGCCAGCAGGTTGTGCGCTGATAATGACCTAGTGAACCTGTCCCACAGGAGAAGAGTAGCTGAGCTATGCATGTTTTATAAGGTGGACAATAATGAGAGGCATTGGTTGTGTTCTTCTCTCCCTGCCCTCAAGGTTTTTGGGAGAGCGACTCGTGCTGCATGCGGAGCGCACTCTTTCACTTTGGAGGCTGTCAGATGTCGAACTAATCAGTTCTGTCGGTGCTTCGTACCCAGGTCGGCTAGGCTTGGAATTTTTTGCCGGCATCATTTTTTGGTTATATTGGCCTGCAGGCGTTTAAGTCAGCTGTTAATGGTTTTTTGTTGGATTTCCTTTAGCAGCATTTTGGGCTTCCCGGTGTTGCAAGATGCTTCATTTGGGTTGTATTACCTGTCCGTGAGAGCTCAAGCGTGAAGTTTTAATAATAATAATTATATTCCAGCACTTATAGTCATCGCACACAACTGAGAAATGCTGGTAGATATTCGCTAACACTCTTTTCTCAGTTGCTTGCAGAGCGGACGTTGGTGCGGACATCCTTTATGCGTATGGAGAGCAGACTCTATAACTATAACTTGCTCCCATTTAGTTCTATAATATGATTATTTTGACGTGAAACTTGATGACAGTACTCAGTAAATCTTGAGTCAAAACTAGACTGGTGTGCAGTCAGGAGATTCCCTGCGAATACGGTAAGTTTGGACCGGCAGCATTAGTTACCTCCGCCGAGGAGGTAATGTTTTACTCGTGTTTGTCTGTCTCTCTGTCACGAAGATAACTCAAAAAGTTATGAACCGATTTGAACGAAATTTACAGGGATTGTTGGATTGCTAGGTATGTTAGTAGGAACAGATGATTAACTTTTGGTGAAGATATGTCCATCCGTTTGTTTGTTTGTCTGCAACATTTTTCTCAGTGCCGTAAATCGAAAAGTTATGGATGGATTTTTTGAAAATAACATGAGTTGTTAGGTATATAACAAAGAGTAAATGCTTGTTAGCACAATAGCTCAAAAATAATGAATAGATCTTTATGAAATTTATAGGGGTTGTTAGTGATGTTAAAAGACATAAATGATTAAATTTTGGTGCAGATAGGTTTGTTCGTTTGTATGTTTGATTTATGTTTGTCATAACGCTTGTTAGCGGTATAACTCAAAAAGTTATGAACGGATCTTCACGAAAATTGCACAAGCTCTTATTACAATCAAAAGGCACGAATGACTACATTTTGGAGTTTATGCAAAGAAAATTATAGTTTCAGAGCCAATTTGAATTTTTTGCTACCGTTGCCTCGCTTGGCGGAGGTATGCGCTCTCAGAGTGCTCTAGTTTTAAATAGAATCAACGTGTAGTTGGGTGTCGTTAAAGCTCGCCAGTGATCGTGATATTGCACGTTTTAAATTACTTATTGTAAAAAACTCTTACAGGTAATCAGTCTTTACATATACTGTAGTTTTAAATCCAGGTCCAGCTTACCGGCAGATATATTAACATGTTCCAACAGTCGAAAAAAACGTATTATATTATGAACATTATTTTCATCTGTCATGAGAAGAACTTTTCATCTGAACAGCAGCCGGCTAAAGTGATAGCCTGATACATGATACCTTTGTTACTAAACATTGCATTGTGCTACAGTATAAATTACCAGCATGCAATATCTTCTACATGGATGTTCTATAAACAATTTTTTCCTGTTTATTTGGGTGACCATTTGAAAGGATCCAGGCCGTCTCTATGTGACGCCGATTTCCGTGTGAAAATATTGCACGTGTTGCTGTGCATTCAACAAAAATATTCTAAACAGTTAGTAATGTGATGACAAATAATTTTTGAAATTTTAAACTTGCCTGCATAATCCGTGTCAGGGATACGCACAGTTAACTTTGTTCCTTAATCTTTTTCCATACGGCGTGAGTCCGAACACAGATACTGCGTGTTAAAAGAGATCCATCACTAGCGCAACAATTAAACGATAACCAAGTATAGCTGATACAACCAGAAACTAAAGAGTGTAACGGGAGGACTCGCTAGGAACAGGCACCGAAAGGTGACGTCATCAATGAGGTCAATATCAGCGAACGCTACGGCTAAGCATCCCATGAGTTTTTTCTTTTTTTATAAATTCTGACAAAAAAAGTTGCCGCAAATTGCGAATTTTATCCCCTAAGCACATAAATGAATGAAGAGAATATATAATAATTGAACAATAAACAATTATCAATAGAAAATTTAGAAAATTTTAGTGGAGGCTTGTGGAAACTTTTACAGCACTAGCGGCAAGATTTGGGCCAGTATAACGCCCCAAATTAACTTCTTATTTGCAATGACGCCTTATTTTCACTATATATTCAGTTCACGGTGCTCTTCACAAAACATTCATAAATATAGCTACCACTGTATTGTTTCGACTTAATTCATTCAATCTCCCGCTCCTGACTTGCCAGCTAGCCTACTTGAACTGCAAACATGCACAAAAGAGGGCAAAATGGTTGTCGTCAGGTGCAAAAAGTTCGAGCAATAATTGTTCCCATGATTGCTTTCACGCCAATAATTTAACACTGCTTATATTTTTGATAGGATGAATAATCGAACCTACAAAGGCACGAGGTCCGACCCTCAAATAATTCGACTCGTCGTTGTGACGTCATCAGTCCTCCCGTTACGCTTTTTACTTCCTGGATACAACCGTTGTTCTACAATGGCGGTCTCCTACTATGTCCAATAATTACATCCTCAAAAGCTATCACGGCTCTTTTATTCCTGCAACGACCATAGCACTTTCAGAGACGATACATATATAACAGTTGTTTAGCAATGATCTGGACATGTGTTGATCATATTTAAAGGTATTACGACGAATGATAGTTGGTTAATTTACGTTTTCAGCTAATCAATGATTCATAAATTGTTCCTCCTTCATACGTTTTCTCAAATTAGAAAATTTTATAAAAAGGACTATTGTTCAGAACTTGCAAAGTGCTACGATTTTTTCGTAAATGTACAAAAAATATCTGGCAATTACATACTCTGTATTTTAGGCGTTGTTGGTTAGCGTTCAGCTTGTTCGACATCCATATTCAACGTGTACTAACGTTATAATAAATTATGTTCAGCAATGTGTACATTGCATACATAACTAGAGCATTCCGTGAGGGCATACCACCGCCAAGCAAGGTAGCTGTACCGTAAATTGAACTAAAGTGTCCAATATCGGTGTCATTTTTTGTGTTCAGAGGTGAATAAAAAACATATTTCGGTCTATAAAAAGTGTATTATAAAGAAAAATACCTCAAACTGATTTAGGATTTCCTCTATCTAACACAGTTGTCAGATTATCAAAATCGTTAATGGTTTTCGAGAAAAAAATTCCCAAAGATAACAAGTTTCAAAAAATCTCCATATTGGTGCTAAAGTGTCCATGGAAGAAGAAAGAAAGCATTTTACAGTAAATTTTTTATACTTTACAGCACCAGAATATAGATTAGACATCAGGACAGTATTTAGTCTTTCTATTACCCTAGAAGAAATCCCTGAACTCTCCCCCCCAAATGTAGACACTCTCACCCCGGCTGGAGACTTTAGCTCCCCTCTATACGCTGTCGCCGCCTTGGGTCATTCAGAGAGCAGCGTAGCCGGTTGACACCTTCCTTTTTCTCGTAGTTACGCCCCATGCTGCAAGTACAGAGAAAAGAGGGCTTTAGGACCAATATTTGTATAATATTGGTGGTATAAAATGTTGGTCACGGTGCGGGGTGAATTCCACCGCGGAAAATTCTACCGCGGAAAATTCTACCGCGGAAAATTTGACCGTCGGAAAATTTCACCGCGGAAAGTTCCACCGCATGTAAATCTTAACGGGATATTTCCAATTCAAAGGTAATTACAGTAGACTACCCGTATTAATTATTTGAAGAGTACTTTTATCCTTAGCAGCTGGTCCAGCTAAATTTGACTTACGGACCCGCTCCGTAGGCTCAACAAAATTGATTTCCGTGACTGTGAAAGGATAATACCTTGCTCTCTTGATACACATTGGTTCAACTAAAGTACAGAAGAATACAGAACCCCATTATCAGAAACTCCTACTTTAGGCAAGTAGGATGTATTCTCCATTATTACGAATGTAGCGGCTAAAGAGTCCGTAGTTCTGGCGATTGTAACCTAGCAGTTCACCAACTGATTGCAGACTACTAGCCAGAACCTCTCTTGTAGGCGCCGTCGCAGCATTCGTGGTCCTGTTTTTCATTGCATTTACAGCTTGTTTAGCAACAATGAAGGCCCCATTAACTGGGTGGTCGTGCGGACCACTTTGAAGGTAATATCGCTAGCATCGGGTCAATAAACAGTGTGCAGACGGGCTCTGCAGCCTTTGTAGAAAAATTCACAAAGCCAATACGTTTAAGTCTTCGAAATATAATCAGTATGTTTCTCATTGCAGTAGTTTTGTGCATCTACTAATTTGCGCTTATTATTTTCACTTCGTTGAAAAGAAATAGCCATAGTGGGGTTACAAATAAAATATATAAGACACAGCAATTCTAAACCACGTGTTATGTCATCGACAGTTAACTTTAATCTGTTTCAATAACTTACAAGCTCTCAATGTGGAAAATGCTTTTAGATATTAGTAACTGTTTCAACGATGTAAAGATGTTACCAAATGAATAAAAAACTAAATATATTTCTTTAATTTATTTCATAATTGTAATGAGTACATATTCGTGATTGACTATAAGATTCGAAAGAAAATATCAAATTGACACATAAAATTATTTCAAGTATATAGGAACCGCAGATTTTTCCTATGGAACTTTCCGCGGTGGAATTCTCCGGTCACGGTTGGTCACTTTAGCTCCAGAAATTAAGACACTTTAGCCCCAGCTACATAAAACTTTAATAATATTTAATAACTTACCTTGGAATGATAACTTTTTGCTATACACGTACCTGAAGGGTTGTAGAAAAACATCCTAGAAGGGTGGAAGCTGAAAGTTAATAGGGCTTAGTATTCAAACTTATGTTTAGACCTGAAAAGAGAAAAAATTTTGGAAATAATTTTTTATACCTACAACAACGGAATATAGATAGTATCCAGATTAAGTGACAGGACACTGTTTAGTCTTTCTATTACCCTAAAAAATTGCCTTCTGGGGTTAACTTTTTGATAAAATCTCAAAATTCCCCAAAAACATTTGGGCACTCACCCGAACTGGGCACTTAAGCCAAATTTTACGGTAGGGAAAATTAATATTTGTTCTGAAAACTATGGTTAATTTCCGTTGTATCAAATCCAAAATCTAATCGTTTGTGCCTTTCGACAGTAATAACGACTTGTGTAATTTTATAGAAGATCCGTTCATAACTTTTCAGTTATGCTGCTAACAAGCATTCTGACAAATACATTAGTCAAACAGACAACCAATCATAACCATAGTTTAATCATTACTTTGTGTCTTTCAAAATTACTAACAATCCCTGCAAAGCAAACGGACAGAGAGATAGACAAACACGACAGAAACATAATCTCCTTGGGGGAGGTTAGAATAATAACAGGCCCCTATGTTTGTCGTACGGCTCCGGTATTCAACATATTACGGGCAGAGCGCCATAATATATCCATTCTTTGCAGTAACACGGAGAGAATAAGCATTTGGCTTGGAGAGTTTCACTAATACAATGCATACATATTATTAAAGAGAAGTTGAAAGTGATACATTTTTCCGTTAACAGAGATGCAGGTTTAATTGAGTCTTTCTCTAGACATACGAAAAAAAATACAGTTAGATTACAATTGCAATTTACATAGCAAATTAAACTAAGGGAAATTTTACGGACTTGTGAGCGATACGGTAGAAAACTTCTCAAAGTAAAGTAAAAAAATTGAAGGTGAAATTTAGAAGATCAAAACCAACTGAATTATTTGCCCAGAGTAAGAATCAGACAAGCACACGAAGAAAACGCACTAATTCTTTCCCTTGGCTCTATCTAATTCTCTCACTTGGGTGCCAGAATTTCATTTTTGTTCTCTTCTGTTTCACTTACTATGTGCCATTTCTATTAATAAATATAGTTAAAATTTATACTATTTATAATGAGTCTCTTCATTGTAGAATATTTTTAAGCAGTTGTAGTTTATAGTTAGGGTGTTCTATGAAAATTTTGAAAGAAAAGCTCCAAAACGCCCCACTGGCTTAAAGCTGTAACAACTTCAGACTCCTATAACGGCTATCTATAGCGCATTCATCCTTGCCGTTGTAACAGCTTTACTTCTACATGAAATACAGACTACAAATTACAAGTTTTCGCCTCCGAACTTATAATTCATATTGGAGTCGAATGCATTCTCCTAGCCATCTCTGCTGGGACCAGTGGCAGCTTTGTCGCGGCTCCATTTAGTCTTTTTTGTCTGCAGAACACATTCCTTTAGAAGTGCAGTATAACGGCTTATTTAATTTCTTGATTCCTTGTATCTCGTAGACAGCTTTCTTTATCACCCGCGAACGAAGTGAGAGAAATGATAATGTTTTTGTTGAAGATTTAAGTATATAATTATGTCTGTCTACCCAATAAGTGGTCGAAGGAGTAGAGTTTTGTTCATAATTTTTTGTAGGGAATCCGGTGTGTTAACCTAGATGTGACCCATGCCAAAAAACTAGACTTAGCTTTTCATAAAAAATGATGGCGTTGAATTTTCTCCACCGCGGCGAATTTGCCTCCACCGCGGCAGATCGTCTGGAGAACGGGGCGTTCTATTTTTTTCTAGTTATTATTGAAGAGCTAATCTCTGGGAAGGAATAGGGCTGAGCCCTAGCCTCGTTCATCAAAAATGACCGTTGAGTTTGCTCCCTACCGCGGGTGATGGTCTTATGCCACCGAGGCGTTCTAGTTTTTGTTTAAGGTGACTATGTAGACTGGAAATAATCTAGCGCCGAATTGGTACGAGTGGACAGTCGTGTCAAGTATAGTGTAGTCTAAGGTAGCGTTAATTCCTTCCTGCAGACTAAATCAAAGGCAGTAATTGCTTTCCGTCCGTCAGTACTACGAGCCGCTAGCTAGAAGAACTTCCGTTCATCGCAGTTGCCCTGAATATCATTCGAGAGATTTGTTGAATACAAATAGCTCATATGCACAGACATGCAATTCCCTGCCCCTCTGCACAGAGACATAATTCACGGTTCTGTACCAGCGTCGATCGAACGAAAGAAGATTCTCCGCATAATTACCTACAGCCATGCCCTTCGCGTTACTGGGTCACTATGACACGCACAGCTTTTGGGAGTGGCCCCAAACCTTCTGTCATAAAGATTAAAAAATTAATAATTTAGCCAAAGCTCAACCAATCTATTTGAAAATTTTTGTTTGTAACACTTTTTACATTTTTACTTTTCAAAATTTGTTAAGTAAATCCACTTCGTTTCTTTATTACAGCCTAAAGTCTACCAGGTTCTGCTTCAATAGCAGCAAGCAAAATGTCGTGTGATGGTTTGTAACGATACTTTCTCAAAGCTGTTACTAAAAATTAAGGAATTTAATTAAAAACGATTTCCAAAATGGACCAGAAACTGAAGCCTCTCGGGTTAAGGTTATTTTGCTGAAAGAGAAAGAGCCAATCGTATAAAAAAATCATGGCTCAAGATTTTTACAAAAGGCACATATATAGATAAGTCTTTCATAGCTCGCTACTTTTACGTCTTCTGAAAAAAAAGCAGGAGGAGTGTTGCCCTATGAAAACAGGTCTCCCCGGACAATCATCAGTGAGAATTTCTAGCATCCTCTGGACAAGATTAAGTTTTTTGTGAGACCTTTTACCTTGACTATTGCACGTTCGCTTCAAAGTTAACGCTATTCGTGCGTGAACACATTTTCCAAGTCTTGAGTTTCGAGTCGCTCAAACGATACATAAGTTTTGTAATTTTTTGCTTAGTCTTTTAAAGCAATATTCAGGATACGAACTTTGCTGCGTTTTAGAGAAGCAAGTTCTCAGTCACATTTCATAATGGAAACACGCCGACAAAACATTCAGTTCTTCAGATAACTTTCTCGTGGAGCGAAGTGGATTTCTTGGAGCTCGACACCTGACAACTATGTTGATGCTTGGAAGCCCAGCCTGATTTCACTCGTCCAACTCTTGTATAATAATAATAAAAAACCATTTATTTCTCCAACGCGTGGAGGTATTCTTTTTCTTAATACTAATACGAATGAACTTGATTTAATCCGGAATTCCTAAATCTACTGATAGTTTAAAAGATAAAGTTCGTTTGCTGCCAAAACTCCGCTTGTCGCTGGCTCATTGACCATTATCACCGATTTTGGCTTAAAACCACGTATAATTACAGCAAATAATCGCTGCAGTCACCGATATATCTCTGGATTTCCGTTTGGAATTACCGTTTTGAGCTTTTTTTCACCTTTCGGTCAGCGATATCGCTAAGCAAGCGTTTAATGTAGTTGATTCATTGTGACTGCTTTGACTGTGAAATTGAGGATTCCAATTAAACAGTGTTCTCTCTATACAGGGATTCTGACTGTGGTTAATATACTCTTCGACAGCATTGATGATAATAAATTACAAAACTCGCAACGTACCCTAATACTGCTGGCAGAGATCGATAAACAGGTGCACCTGTTTACCAGCAGAAAAAGAGGGTAAACTTTATCGCGGGCAGCCAGTTGGTAAAATTCAATCAGTGATCTGAAATGGATAAATTTATCGATGCGCAAGAGATAAACCGAGTTTGGGTCTTCAGCCAATTGAAAAGATTCGAAACCTGTAGCACAGTCCTGCCGCTTTATGTAGCCCAATCATCGTTGAACGTTCACGTTTCATACTTCTTTTGTACCAAGTACCAACTCGTACCAAGTTCTCATTTACATGAGAACTTCAGACATGAAAGAATATCTGATGCCATTAAATATTTCTTCGCAGCGATGTAAAAAATGATAAAAATTACACTTATCGTGGCTTATCTCGCTGTTTTAATAAATGAGTCAGACTTTTGGGTAACTTTTATTAATATTTGTAATTTTGATATTTGTCACTCGTTACCGGTAATTCAGGTATGTCTCTCCAACATCGAAAAAAAAGAAAGTCTTCCATCAAAAAATGGCGAGCGCTTCTCGATATTTACGGTGAACGTCGATAACCGAAACCCGTTTGCGAATATTTCTTGAGAAGATTGAACAGTAGAA
>LQNS02278096.1:3259114-3270309 GCA_001587735.2 Parhyale hawaiensis | reverse complement strand
TGCACTTTTCTAATAAAATGTTTTCGAATGTCTCATTGATGCTTTCACTTCCTATTGAGTTATTTAGAAGTACGTCCCAGTTTACTGACTGCAGTTCTGCATTCAAGCCGTCCCAATTTTTTCCTCTATCGTATACGTTCAAGTCCCGTAGACTGGAGATGGAGTTTATTTGAGAATTTTTCTGCGGTCTACGGGAATCGCGTTCGCCAAGCTGAGTCGTTATTTCAACAAGCCTTTGATCAGATAATGTTGTATCATGGATTTCAATATTCTAAATGAATTATGCGGTATCTACGAAGAAAATATCTAAGACAGTTTCATTTCTCGTAGGTGATGAGATCATTTGGGTCAGTGAAAATTCTTCCATCATGTGCACTAGAGAGAGAGCCTGATCTTTTTCATCTCAAGTGGCCGATGACGTTCTGGATAGTACGAAGCTTCCTGTTTCATCTGGCAAGTCTGTCGTTAGCCATTTTAAGAAGGGAAAGTTGAAATTACCAGTTATATACAATTGATACTTACTCTGGACTTCTCTGCAATGTGTGTTGATCACTTGCAACATTTCGGCAAATTTTTCGGTGGTACATTTTGACGGTCAGGAGCACACCACGCACATCAATTTAAGTTTTTCAATATTAATAATAATACAGGCACACATTCCATTAGAGATTTTTTGCTTTGTATGTGAGCCAAGGTGATCTCTTACGTATAATGCAACACCACCACACTTCCTATCTTTGCGGTCACTTCTATGCAATCCATAGTTTTCTATATTTTGACTTCTGCATCGTTGACTGCATCATCTAGATGGGTCTCAGTAACGGCAATCAGTTTAGAACCTGCATCATTTATTATATCCTGCAGTACCATATGTTTTCTGCTATTTTTCGTTAACAGGCCTCGTATGTTTATAACGTGGATTTTGCTAAGTAGTTCATCTTTATTTGATTTCAGTTTCTGATGTTCATTCTGTTTTTTTTTTTGGCTTTTTGCGTTTTCAGTTGATGAGTTGTTCCAGGATCCTACCCCCACAGTTGTGTAGGATTTTCTACTCTTGGTGGAATCCAAGGTGCTCTTGGCTCCTCATGCTGCATTTTTCCATATAAGTTTCCATGGACGAGATTTTTTCGAACAGTGTTTGTAAAAAATTTTGCATTATTTGTAAATCGCGCCTCACATCTTGATTGTACACACTCTTATCACGGTCATTCGGGGTAATATCTCTTTCCACATTGTACTGGTGGTTATTTTCTCCGTACTTGTGAGTTTGTATGTGATTGGAGTTTTGCCATGGTCTCCCCGAATTTTTCCCTCGTTCAGCGTGGGTGTGCCTATGATGGGCAGTGGGAGCCGCTCGAATGGTTCCTTTCAGATGTATTTCAGGACATGTGGTATCAAAACAAGAGCCGTTTCTGAATGATTCTTGGCACAACCAGGGATGAAAGAAATTGCATTCTCGTTTTGAGTTGCAACCTTGTCTACTATATTTCATGAACCTAGGGCACCTCTTTGGGTGGAAAAATAAGCATCCTCTGCCTGAAATTCCATATTTACTTTGGTTTTTGGCATAGTACTTGCAGATTCGATTCTTGGTTTCTTTTCGTTTTTGGATATCCAGTCCCCTCCAGAACTACTTCTTTTCTTCACAGTGCTCTGTGCTATTTCATAACTGATTTCTTTCACATCATGATCGCCAGTTTCCGCATATTTCTGCAATGGTTCTTCTGCAGTTTTCGGGCTTTCGCCCACTGATGCCTTTGCATCAGATGCTGCGCAATTTCGGTTTTGCGTTGAAACTTGTAAGCATCTTTCACAATTCCACATGAAGCTCCTGGGAAATCAGTTAAACATGTCTATTATGCCCAGCCGTAATTTTGCACAAGGAGCAGAGAAAAAAATCACATTTTGTGCAAGCAACTTTCGGTGTAGCATTTGTTGTAGATCCTCTACACACGGTACAAACCCAATGTTGCATATCAGTGGATCTTTCATTAACTGAGCACCCATGCCCAGATGGGCACACAGGAGCATGGTACCTTCCGCTCTGGTTCAGAGCAAGACGCGACGCATGAAAGTTATTCTCTTCACACAGCACACACTGAATCATTTTACTTTGCTTTGATATCAGGCACAAGGTACACTCATTTACACTACGAGTTTCTTGTGGCTCAATCTCTTGATCCAAATCATCAGTTGAGTTTAGAATCACTGGCTTGAACTGTGTTTTATTGCGACCCTTTCTATTGCCTCCCATAACTGACGTCTACGCTTCCCTTTCGTACGGGTTTATAGCCAGGCTGGCACATTGCTCAACACTTAATCAGTTTATTGCTTTCGAGAAAAATCTATAGCTTTCTGTTTTTATTTACTCTAGCAGAGCACCGTACACTTCACAACCGACCGCCACGGAGGGTAACTGGTGAGTATAAATACGTGTGTATCTGTTTATAGGCGTAGCCTATATAGTGCAGGTGAGCGTGTGTAGGAGTATGAGTGTAAGTGACTGTATGGGTGTAAGCGTCTGTAGGAGTATGAAAGTAGGCGCGTGTGCATAGATGTATGAGTATAGGTGAATGTTCAAAGGCGCATAAATGCGGGTGAGTGTGAATAGTTTGATCAAATGGTAAAATAAAGTTAGTAAAGTTAGTAAAGACAAGGTCTTGCTTAGTATACATACACATAAGGCAGAAGATATACTCCTAGTGCTTTACAATACTCCTTTACTATCTACATCTAAGTTATATATTCTTATTGAAGGTTAGAGTTGACAGGAATCCTGTGTAGGAAATCCATGAGTGTCTATCAGATATAAACCTGCACGTGATTTGCAAGTATAACAATTAACTATACAATATTACCGAATATTCTGTAGCTTGTACTGCTTTGAATTGGCGCTAAAATAACTACAATAAGTGCCCTGAGCAAGATCGTATGTTACGGCTACGTTGCAATTTCGTGATTAGTACTTACTTGTCGGAGAAAGGTGTAGTAATTTCGAAAGAATTATGAAATTAAAAATATATAGGAAACTAATGTATATAGGTAAAAAATCCTACAATCTGTATTTCCTAAGCTATAAAATCGGTGTACTTACATGTACATCACAAAGACACGAACACAACGCGCGTCATTGCTAAGCCAACCACGTACTGAGCAGCACGATGTTTGCTCTGCTAGCTGTGCTAAGCTGGAGAACAGCGAAACGCGCGTCGTGGGTATCAAAATTTCTTTAACTGCTTCTAATCGAAATCGACATTTATGCCATCTCAAGACAAGAGGGATGAAAAGATAGTTGCTGCCAGAGTAGCTCCTTTGTACCGAATGGTTGAACCACTGCCTCCTAGATCTCCAAGCCTACTCTTCGTGACGTCATAGTCACGAGAACTAAAGAACTAATAACATGTAAAAGCCGTAAAGATTAATGTATAGATATGAAGGAAATGCCACTCTTTATTTTGATGTTTTATAGAATATCTCTTTAACCATTTAGTTTTATTAAATGAAATTTCTGCCCTGCTTCCTACAGTTTTCCTAAGGGAAAAAATAACTGGTGACCTAATGGGAACGTAAACTAATCTAAAATAACCTTACCTAGACTAATCATACCTTGCCTAACCTTACCTAACCATTCCTTCCCTTAGGAAAACAATGGAAACTTCAAAGTCAATTATCTCGAAAACTAAGTATTTGCTACGGACACGCCATTCATGAATTTAGATTATCTTTGAATGCTTTATTCTACCTAAATATGAAACACTCTTTGGTAAATATTAAATATTCATCTTATCCCCCACTGGAGTAATAGGACAAGAAAGTGATTTCTAGCATAATAGAGGAGTGCCTACACGAAAATGTCATCAATTTTTTTAATAAATTAGGCAAACAAGATCTACCCTCACTTAACCTGCCCTATGTTTTGGCGGGATTATACCTAACTAGCTGTACCTGTGAAATTTTCACAGTCTACCGGACCATTAATTTTTATACATACTGTGTGTCCCCTTTATGGAGCTTTCCACCGTTGCAAACCAGTCTCATTCTGTTAAACCATTAACCTTTGCTTCACCCCTATCCCCTCCTTTGCCTTACCCCACCTCCTTCCTACCGAGACATGATGCAATCGGCCAACTTTTGCGTCACGAATTGCATGACATGGTGCAATATCCATTTTCAATGCCCATTATTCATTGTGCTCCCTTTATGAAAATAAAGGGAAAATATCTTTAATGCAATTATAAAACAACCTTGCTCAGTGGCCGAAAGATTACTGGCGCTCGCCGTATCATAGATACCCACCTTCCTGATGTCATCGTATCTCTAATTTCCTTCCGTCTATTTGTGATGAAAAGCGTGACACACTCCGCAGGTAGGTAGGTAGGTGGGAACAAGCGTATTAATTATACCTAACTAGTGCACCAAACGTGACCCTTTTGATGAATAAGTCATAGAAATATATATTTGAAAACATCTCGGCTCAACAAAAGGTTTGATATGCACCAAGCGCAACCCTTTTGTGAATAAGTCATAAAAATATATATTTGAAAACATCTCAGCTTAACAAAAGGGTTGATAGTCTAGATGAGACGTAATTAAGTGACATCACCCGTAGCACCGTTGAAAATGAACATGTCCAAACACGGGCATGCAGGCAAGCGCCCAAGTGCCTCCCCGTAGCCAATATACCCTCTCCGCAACAAAAAAGTTGGGTGCCTTGGAATTTTTTCTTCAATATTAGATAGGGGGAAAATAAGGCTTCGGACAGACGGACGGACGGACTGACAGACAGCTCTCTTATTATAGTATAGATTACCCGACAGTACGGCCTAAGGAGGGATGAATCGGTAGGGTTTACGCCTAACTACCCGACAGTACGGCCTAAAGAGGGACGAATTCGGGCTTACAAGCATGTAACCTAAGTTCCTTACGAAACCTGACTTAAAGCAGCTGTGCGTGGCGACGGGGTATATAAGAAGCTGAAGATACAAAAATTTCATCACACAAAACAGAACTTCAGTTTCCAGTATGGCGAAATAAGATTTCGCCAGCTATGGCGCAGGGGCTGATGAATCTGGTGAGTGGAGAAAATGTTAGTCTCAGAGTTTTGAGCACCGAATCGACAAATCGACGTCTAAAAACACACACCGTCAAATACTTCTAAAAGGCAACTAGTGAGCTAGTTACCAAAACCAGAGAAAAAACGTTAGGGTTACTTGCCAAAAGAGAGAAAAAAAAACACGTTAGGGCAACGTGCCAACGATGCCGTGGAAATCTCGGCGTAACTGCCCATGGTTTTAATCATGCTTCACCAAAACACAGAGTACGCTGAAACTCCACTTGAATTTCTATTTTCGAACCTACAACGCCACTGGCTTTGCACTCAAAACTTGTGTCTTTAACGAGCAAAATCAGAGCACAGTTCATAACCATTCACCACCACAATTACATTCGTACTGAACCACCTCCCCCGCCCCTGCCCCCGGGCCAGGACTGCCGCTGAGATTTTATTCAGTCCCCAATTTTTCAGCAAAAAATCCCCTATTTTTACCAAATATCCCCTAAATATTAAAAGTAACTATAAATGAACCAAGAAATAGAAAAATGAGCTTTACTAAGAAATGTTTAGTCATTATTATCTTCTTGCTGTGCCTCCTCTACTTCTACAATCACCGTTTTTCTTTTTTTCTGCCGGATACGTAGCCTGCTTTGCGTAGATTTCACGGGCTATACCATTTTTAACTTTTTACTTGAAGCCTTGCTCTGCTTCCAATTTGTTCAATGTACAGTCGGTGCTATTTTTTAGGAGCAGCTTGCTGTACTTAAATTCGAGCAGCAGCTGTTTCGGCCAGTACAGAATTAGTGTTGCTCGTTTTACTATTGACTTGAGATAATATTCATTCTACATAAGCAGAGGAGCGTGGCCAAAAAGTGAGGTTTGTTGTGAGTAGCTGAAATTTTTAACGCCCAAACCATGGACCACACGATGCCTTGCCTGTCCACTCCTCGCAAATGAGGCTAACGACACATTGATGGATCCTCAGTAAAAATTAAATTTTGTTCCATTTCATCGTACCCACTTCAAGAAAAACAAATGAGCTGTTCTTGGAGACGAAAAGAAACATATCTATTGAAAGAAACATGCATACTTGAGCACTGAACACTGGCTAACGGCAAACTGCAAGTACATTTTAGCCAATTTCGGTTATTGTACGCTTTCAAGCTTCAATTATAATAGTTTCGTCGTCCACAGTTAGTATATAGCTACAAATTTCAGCATCTTGCTCATAAACACGTTTCTTGCATCACCGAGAACCGCTAACTTTTTGTTTGAGGTCGTTTTATTGACTGAAAAATATTTTATCGAAGTTTAACCTATTTTACGTCATCCTCACTTGCAAACTTCGCTGGACAGTCAAGGTATCGTGCGGCCCTTGCCCTGACGATTTTTATTAGAACTCAAATTACACCACGCGTATCTATTACTCGTAACTTTCGTCTGATATGAAGCAAGAGTAGCCTGTTACACTAGCCTCTGGCATCAAAACGACTTCAAGACTTGCATCATCTGTGTATTATTTACGTATGTTCAATTATTGTTGAAAAATTATTTGAAGCTCATTTAATTGTGCCGGTTTGTAGTGTGTAAATTTTGCTCCCATTTGTTATTTTCATGTATAAAACTAGAGATGATTGAATTCCCCCAAATTTCGACTATATTACGTATTTTCCCCCCATTCCCCCAGCCGAGGTTAGTTTCCCCCCCAAAATGGGAGAATTTCCCCATTGTGGCAGCCCTGCCCCGCTAATAGGAGAAAAAATTCATGTACTGAAAAACAAGTTGAGATACCATACAATTTCAGCCTTGGGGTACCGGTGACAAATATACATAGCTCTTGATGATCTCCGGCCTCTGGATCCCCGCTTTCATTACTCAATGATATCGTAGTAGTTGAATCTTCACGCTGAGCAGACGCCTTTTGATATTGAATTTACATTGCAGCCAAAGTTCGACGCTGGAGGTTCAACAATCAGTTGGTATCCACAATACGGTGAGCCTTGGGCATTTCCAGTGAATTCTTTTGACTGAACTATATTTTTCTTAACGCAGCAAACCGTTAATCAATTCTAAGCTGATATTCACTCCTTATCTTGCAGGGGGGATATTTGCTGTCGCAAAACTCATGGTTGTACAGCTTGCGTTTCACTTATGGAAGATCAGGCCTGCAGGGATGAGACCTGTAATACAGCAAAACCTATACTGGGAACCGGAACAATAAAAATCTCAACCACAAAATTTCGTACCGTCATTTTTGACGGCTGGTCCCTCTAGTTTATAATAAGTTTGTTCTGATTTCGATGCTTCTGAACTCTTGGAATCAAGGTAAATGGTACCATCGCCTCTATGACGGCACCGGTAGGTTGTCGTAGGTAACTTGGTAATATAGATACGATATACTCGAGGATAGGTTCGGTGTCCTACCGTCAGAATCAACGTGATAATCGGTAAGAATGGAAGGATATAAACACCAGGAATACTCTTGTTGTTGATATTCAATAACGAGGCGCACACAATAAGTCCAGGAGTTTATAATCTTGCGATAAACACCAATTTTAGTATATCAATCGAAGCAGAGATCTAAGAGTGCAAGTGTGTAACACACAATAGCTCGTAACGGCTAGGTGGAGGTGTGACTGGACGTGTTCCTGAATATGATCTAACACCAGCTCAAGCTACACAACGGCTTATATAAATTTGAAGGTGCAGTGCATCAAGCGCGCACATACTTCCCCTACAAAAGTAAATTGGAGCATAGACTCCAGTTGAATTTTTGGCATAAGGCCCAATGACATAACTTAAAACCTTAAGTCGGTTATTCTTGATTTATTTAAAGTCTTGCGTAGTAGAAACGCGTATATGGCTGTAGAAAATATGCAGTTGTTGTTTTAATTGAATAGTGTAAATATGTAGGTGATTTCCAATGAAACATTGTGAGGTATGGAGTGTCGTAATGTTTCAACGCAAGTGTTGTAAAAGAAATAAATATGTATAATAAATAACATTATAAATCAATCTATATCTCTTCGCTTCAATATAATAAAAAAAACACTATAAAACATTGCGTATAATGATTAAATCGCATACATTTTCGTATGAATCCTAGCGGTACATCAACATTTGGTATTTGGAACTGACATATGTATCTGTTGATCCACAGAAATGCTATTTCCGTTTGCTATCCGACCTTCCTTGGTCCCTTTAGTTTTTTGCTGTATTTGTTTTCTCCTTGTTTCCTATTTCTTCCACCCCTATTGCTTGGGTGCAATAAGAGCAATTTTGGGTGCAGAAAGAGCAAATTTTAGGTGCAATAAGAGCAAATTTTAGGTGCAATGAGAGCAATTTTTGGTGCAGTAAGAGCAAATTTTAGGTGCAATAAGAGCAAATTTTAGGTATAATGAGAGCAATTTTTGGTGCAGTAAGAGCAAATTTTAGGTGCAATAAGAGCAAATTTTAGGTGCAATGAGAGCAATTTGTGGTGCAGTGAGAGTAAATTTTTGGTGCAATGAGAGCATTTTTAGGTACAATAAGAGCAATTTATAAGAGCTATAACTGCAATATTGTAAGCGCAATAAATCCTGGCTCTAAATTCATAGTTATGACAGCTACAAAATGACACAATAGAGTAATCACAAAATATAGCTGCATGAAATTACTCAACATTTTGAAAAACTATGCGTATTCCATTGTTCCTTTGTCTACGAAGACCACTACAACGCACAACGCATTGTGATGAGTGTTATTCGCGAGCAATGATGATTAGCCAATGAATTGTTTACAATTAAATTTGTTTAATGACCACATTGTTTTGCTCGTTCGGTAAATCAACGATGGCGTTTTAGAAGCGCAGTTGTAGCTAATGGTTTCTGCTACTCCCGCAGACCCCAAAGTGTCGCCTGGTTGTGGACTGGCAGGTGGCATCGGCCTCTGCTCACGGCACCACCAACGTCTACAGGATGGCCACCTACAGGCCAGGGTACCTGCTCCGATCACTGCACTACAGTGGCAGCGTTTCTTGGCAGTGAGTTGTGTGCCCGTTTGTTATTTAATTATTTAACATTTATTTATCCACAGGCGGAAGGTGTTCTTGGATTACTATATTACAGCTTGCATTAAAAATTTCGTGTACATTCATTGCTTAGCAATATTATAGCTATAAATTCACAACGTAATCTGCATGGCTCTGTGCCATCACATACCAAACGAGTTAACTGAACTGGCTCGTCAATAGTGCTACCTAACGATAACCCTCGCACGAGAAACAAAATAAAATATAATTATTTTTCTGCTGATGTTACAGCTTGTTCAATTAAAGTAAGGTAAATGGGAAATGCAGTCATTGCTTCCCGAGCGAAGATCTACATGGCTGAACACTATTTCACCTGATTCTCTAAATACTATTACATACAATTTCATCTAATAGATATGACGGTACTATACAGCATGACCTACAGTACAAACATGTAATTTTGAAATTATGTATTTAAATCTCATAATATGACGGCTTTCATCAAGTGAATTATTATTTCCGCCAAAGGGCGATCCGCACAGTGTTACTAGTCGGCCAGGAGGTGCAATTAGGAATATCCTATCTCGACATCGGCTCTCCTCCGCTATATACATGTAGTAGAAGTTGGCACAGTGCACCACCACTGGCAGAAGGGCGCAAAGTATAGAAAAGACACTTGAGTGGACGACCCCTTTCATGGCCTACCACACGAGAGAGACTAGAGGTGCCCCGCGTACGAGATCAGCTATTTCGATCAACGGTCCACCTCACGGAATAGAAAAGGGGAAAAATAGGTAGAGAACTTACATAACTATATAAAACTAACCTTTTCAGCAGGAATTGCAGCTAGCTGCAACATCCCCTGCGTAGAACGCACTTAGGACAGCCCTCGAGAAGGCACTTAGGACAGTCTTTGGTTCGTCCGTTCATCAATTGAAACTACCACACTATGGGATTGGAAAACCAGGCCCAATTCAACGCGTGATAATCATAAGCGTATAACTAAAAATTGAGCTCACGCAGTTTTAAAACATAATGTATGGTTGCCATGGAGTGTAACTCCATATAACCATAACGTAAATATCCGTACAATTCTATTGTACATCAGACCTACAAGTTAGCCACGACTACCTACACGTTTACATGGGATACATTTCCCATCGGATCAAACCACAATGCGATTTACGAAGACATTCACTGGCTTGTATGTACAGAGGTGTCACGTGTTGAAAAGTAAGAGCATTAACGTAGGAACGTTCCTTAAGGACCAAACGACCAAACTGTATAACTCATGTTCTACCTATTGTTACATTTGGCGGTACAGGGGAACTCCCGAAACAGGAGACAGGACAGTACTGTTGATCGTTATAACTGGTTGCTGGAGGACTCACTTTGGAGATGACCAGAGGTATAAGATAGCATGTGTGTTTCCTCGACGGTGTTAAAACAATAACCTTGGTTACGTCATAAGCGTTTGTAAAATCACGCAGTTGAAATATACTACTAGGAAATTTTGACGACACCTTTTGTAATTATTTTTAGTATTATTTTATGTTATTAATGTGTTTAGGCCCTCACCATAACTACAATTCACTTCAGATGGCACTAAGTGGTCTCCCCTTTAGCATATTTCCCAGTATTAGGGGCCTCGCTTTCTTTGGTTTTCCCTGTTTCCAAAGTCTCTGTTTCAGGATTAGATTAGGTTAGATAGGCGGCAGTAGACGAACCAGGAGGCCCATTCCCAAAGAGACACCGGGACTAACACCCCGGCTTCTTTCAGCTATTGCCATTATGTTAGTAGGATTAGAGGATTGGGGAAACGAGAGGAGAAAAAACGGAAGACGAAAGAGAAATAGGAGGAAAAAAAATAAAAACATAGGGGGAGAAGAATCTCCGCCATGAATGCCCACAAGCATGATCGATTGCCGCTGATATACGGAGCTTATATATATAGATGGAGTCTAAGTGAGACAAAGTCAGCATAAAATGGCCTGGGAAGCTTTGGTCGTTAAGTGCTTGCGACTCGTAGAGGGGGAGTTCTTAGCTGAGGAGGATATCTCTCCCAGTGTATGTCAAGACGATTTTTAAACGAGTTGACCGACTCCGCAGAAACAACATCGGAAGGTAGTCTAT
>LQNS02278096.1:3150792-3161398 GCA_001587735.2 Parhyale hawaiensis | reverse complement strand
CCTATGGGGCCTCCCAATCTGCTGCTCCGCACGCTGCCTCCTAGTCTGCTGCATCCCGACTTGCTGCAGTACTCAAGCTGCTTTACGGCTCGAGCTCTGTACTTCATCGGCTTATGCTCGCTATTCCTCGTCTCTGGCTGCTCGCATCTGATTTCGCAAGAGCTTCATGGTTTTGCCCCGCTACAGCTGCTACGCTATCACTCCACACCGCGCCACTGGCATCCTCTTGACGGCGTCCTTAGCGACGAAGCTGCGCAACGTTCTGTTCCACACCCCCAGAAGAGTTGGTACATGACAGCACGGCCATGAAGATTGTACTACGACGAGTGTTTATCTCTATCTTGCCTTTACCAACGACTGTATATTGTCACCAATATAATTAATAATTTGGCGCAAACTTTCATTCACCTTGTCGGTTCGCTCACACCCTGAGTGACTGCTTGCAAGAGCAGCTCACTACACCTCTTTCGCCGAGCTGACCTTCACTTCACTCACCTTTTTCCACTCGCCCTCATTCCATTCGCGAGTGTTCATCAATTATCTCGTTTTCTCTTCATACTCTCTCTTTTTCTCGTCATCATCCAGCACCTCCCACTTTACCCTCGGTGCTTTCCTCTCACTCCTTCCACTCATTCTCCATCTCTTTCGCTCCACTCGCACTCTCATCACTTTTGGCCTGTGATCTGACAGACTCCATTCATTACCAGAACACATTCTCTCAACCATCCTATGCCTTCCATTCTTCCTCACAATAGAGCCATCCGATTGACACCACCTTCCGTACCTCACATTAAACCACGAACCTCTCCTCTCATGCTTCATGTAGCTATTAACATACGCTAACCTATGCGCCTCACACCAATCAATCAGATCCCTTCCAACCTCGTTCATTCTCCCCAACCCATACTTGCCACATACCCCTTCCCTCACATTTCCTCTGTCCACATTTGCGGTAAAATCCCCCAATCACCAAACTTTCCTGTCCTCCAATAGCTACTTGTCTTTCCAAATTTCTTCTATATTCCGTCATACCTTCCTAGACATTTAAAACTGTTGTTATAAATGCAGCCGTGTTGCAAAGGATCAAGGGGAGGTTGAAGTGAGTCCTGCACATGTCTCCATACTCATGTTTGATTGTAGGCACGCTTCACATTATCCAGGAATGCCGCATTGTTTGGAGGCAGTGATTGTCAGCGTGACGGCCGAGCGCTGGCGCACACTGGCAACTGCACTATATGCAAGAAGGTTTAGTAGTCAATTAAACCTCCTAGCTCGAAAACACACAGAATTCTGCCTCTACCGCCCTTTGGTTCTCAACGCTGCCGCTCGCTGCGACGGCACGTGCATCTAATCTAATTCTAAGAATGGCCGTCGTCTGTTTATAAATATATATATTTATATGTTCGGTGTCACGCTCTTAACGAAATAGATAGGGAAAAATTAGCCCAGGTTGGAGGCTCTGGAGCTCCTCTCAAGCTCCATTGAAAGTGATAGGCAGAAAATAGGCCGGGTTGCAGTAGATGGCAAACGTATCTTAAGCAGGGACAGATGAAATTCCAACAATGAAGACATCGCAGGCTTAGTCTGATTTGTACGAGTATCAGCTTCTCCATACATCGAAGCTACGGCAAAGTATATGGCGACCTTATGTCTGAATGCACTTCTTGTATTGCCGAAGTTGAAATCGTAGCACTGAAGATGTCTGAAGCTTCCGTTGGCACTCTCATGCTTTTTGATTCGTAGTTTCTTCCCACAGATGATTTCATTGCATGAGCTATTCTTCCCACTTTGATGCAAATGTCAACAAAACCGACGAAACATAAGTTTTCACGGGTAGTAGACAATTATTTCTTCTAGCTTACTGTTTTCCTCTGACGAAGCAGTTTTCTCTTCATAGGTCGAAAAATTTGAGCACCTCAAATGAACCAGATATTTGAGGTGGGAAGACGGTATCAACGGTATCTTTGCTACGGAGCGATCACATTGTATATAAGCTGCTATTTTGTTTAAGTTTGTTGAAGTGTTTACTCAAGATGTTATTTCTGCCTGTCTATATATAGAAGACCTAAGGATGACAGCACGACAAAGGATCAATGAAGAAAAGAAGAAAATCAAGAAGCAAATAAGAGAAGAAGAGATTCCGCGCCGGCCTAGAGGCATTAGGCAAACGTACAAGTTATTGCGTGGGTCCACTAGTCGCATAATAACACCCTTAGCTTTTTCACGGCGATGCGTAATCAGAAACAAATGGTGCCTACCGGACGTAGAAAAATGCAATAATATGCGTTTCATGTCTAATGCTCTAATTAACCTTCATAATTATGTAGTCTCATGAAATGTAACAGCTTGCTTATTTCCTGCGGGGTAGGCACTGCCTACCTTGCCTACCCTGAGGGCACGTGTCTATATACAAATATATATACTTAAATTTTCAACGAAAATAGTATCACCTCTATCACTTTGTTCGAGGGTGATAATCACCTTTCTCATTTCATTCGTGGATGACAATAAAGAGGAACATCGAAAAGTTCTAGAAAACAAAGTAAAATAGCAATAAAAGAGAGGGGCAATAAGTGGACAAAGAAAACTACATAAATAGCAGAGGAAGCGTGGCAGGCAACTGACGTGGAAAGAGAAGAAAGTGTAGCGGTGACAAGTTACTTTCGAGGGGCTTTCTTGCCGAGGCAATCGGTATTGCTAGATTATTTTGTAGACGTCTGAGATGCCATACTGATGCCCAAGAAAGAACTTCGTATCTACAGTATGCTCAACGTACTGGGTATGTAGAGCACCGAAGTATCGTAGATATCTCGTTTGAGAAAACGCTCTTATCAAACTTCAGCTGATTTGCAGACGGTGAAAAATGTGCATCGAGTGCACTATACTTGCCGCCTCACACCAGGTAAAATCGTATAGTGCATCTCATTGGAGACGCTAAAATAAAATATTTTCTGTTTTATAAAGCGACTTCACCCAGAGAAAAATTGTTATGGTGACACATATAACAAATGCATCAATCAGCTTAAGACATCGGTGAGACCCAGTGCCTTTTTGTCTGTCCCCAAGATTACTCAAAAAGTTTTAACCGATCTATATGAAATTTACAGGGATTGTTAAGCATGATAACAGTAATAGATGATGAGCTTTCGGTGAAAGGGTTTGCATCTGTTTATTTATTTTGTCTGCCTATTTTCCTCAAGAACATAATTCGAAAAATTATGAACGGATTTTCATGAAATTTACATGAGTTGTGTGGCATAATACGAAAAAGAACTGAACAAATTCTTGTGATATGTTTGTTCGCTTTCCTGTTTGTCGCTGTGTTTTATTTTGTACTTGTTAGCACAATAACTCAAAAAGTTGAGGATGGATCTCTATGAAATTTACATGAGTTGTTATTAATGTTAAAAGATATAAATGAGTAAATTTTGCTGTTGATCGTTGGGTCCGTTTGAGTGTTTGACTCATGTTTGTCATAATGTTTGTTAGCGGCAAAACTCAAAAAGTGATGAACGGATCTTCCAAAAAAATATACAAATTAATTTTATCGAAAGGCACAAATGATTTGATTTGGTTGCTGATACGAGAAACTCGTGATTTTAGAACCAACTTGAAGTTTTCGTACCGTTGCCCTGCTTGGCGGAGGTATGCGCTCTCTGAGGGCTCTCTAGTTTAGAATAGAATAGATTGCTGGCAGTAGACGGACCAACAGGCCCATTCCCAAAGTGCAGCCGGGACTTACGCTCCGACTCTCTACGGGTTATCGCTATTAATTCAGGATCATGGAGATTTCAGAGGGAGAAAACGAGAAGAAAAAACAAAATAACCTCAGGCAAGGAGCTGATCATGCCAGCAATATTCCTGCTGCAGATCCGGGAATATCGAAGATGGCAAGTTAGTTGTGGCATGAAGTATGGATTACAATAGCTTACAAGCTTTTGTCGATATCTTTGCACTTATGTGGCTACCAAAATTTTACAAAAATTCTATTTACGGGCGCAGTAGCGCTTTGTACGAAGAAATTACGACGTCCTATGATTAGTACATTTTTTACTAATAGATTCAAAATTCAATACATTAAGCGGATCGAAAGCAATGCTGAAATGACCAATAAAGAAAGCACTACTAGATGTACCTAACGTAACGGGTGTACCGATGCAATCGCGGTATCGGAAGTTCAATCTATCTCATTATTATTATCATCATTATTATGAGGGTTGTCCCGCCGTATTAGATACGACCATATAACAGCGATCCAATTTTATATAATATAGTTTAGAAGTTGAGTCGAACTCAGATGAGCTCTTTTTGTACAATCTCGGCCAGGTGCACCACGTCTGGCAGGAAATAAGGCGCGAGCATTGCAGGACCGTGTTCCTACACGGGAACAACGCGCTTGTTAACAGCAAGTTGAGAAAGACGACGCTAATCAGGCGAAAGTAAAATCAGTGGAACAATGAAATTGGAAGGAAGGAATGTGAGCACGAAAAGGAGACGTCCCAAAGGCCTGGCTAAGGTAACCAACTGAGCTCCTATGAGATCGGTGCTGCCCATATAGCATATGATGGGTGAGCGAACTAACCTAGCCCTATGATCCATCCTATGCCCTTCCTTCTCATCCCCCGAGGGAAAATTATGAAATTGCTATTGTTGTGCTTAACAATAAATAAAAACAGAAGAAACAAAACAAAACTTTTGGGCCTAGCTTGACATAAATTGGCTACCGGTCGTGAGGCTTTTGTCTCTTCTTCACGCCGCTTTGTTGCCCGTGATCGCTTCCCCCACAGCAACGCACATTTCAGTTTTAGCCGCCACATTCGTAATGTGCAGGAACTGCAATTAAAGGAGCGCTATGAGATACGTTTAGTTACTTTCACCATAATTCTTTTTAGTAACTAAACATATTTTTTTTTGCATATGATAAAATTGGAGAATGCAATACCATCGCTCCATCGCCATCGGAACCAAAAATCGCTAATTTTCATCGGCAATAGCCTACGAAGAATAACCATTGGCGATGGCCATCGTAGGGCGTCACAATCGGTGATGGACCGTCGCATCAACAAAAGACAAAGACCTCAAACGACAAACATTGAATAAAAGCAGCATCTCTTATACCCTCGGCCTGTGTGCGAATTTCACACAACTAATACTGTTCCTATTTGATAATAGGTGCGAAATATAAGACCCAGATTATTAGGGTTAATTGAAGCTCGCTTTAAATAGTTTATTGCTCCAAATTGCATTGCTAGGCGACAAGTGCGTTACAAAGCCTGGAAGCGTAATCCAACACTACAGAGGAAAACAGGTCCAGTCACATAAGGGCTTGTCGAGATGTAAAGAAAATAGTCCGGACCACAAGAAGGGAAGAAGAAGTTTCCGTAGCCGCTGTGACGAAACGCAACCCAAAGGTATTCTATAAATATGTATATAAAAGACGACTCAAAAAAGAAACCATAGCTCCACTCAAATGACCTGACGGTGAAATAACCAATAGCCTAAGAGACAAAGCCACAATCCTGAACGACTATTTCCCCTCATAAGGACTCCGCATTTGCTGATGCCGAACTGCATTTTAATGTCTTGGGAGTACTGATGGACTATATTAAGGAGCTGCTCTACTTGGTCTTTTGATTTGGCGTAGAGCTTGAGATCGTCCATGTAAAGCAGGTGGTTGAGCTTCATGGTACGACTGAAGTTGTAGCCCTGGCCGGCCTTGTTCAAGGTAGAGGGATCATGTTCAGGACAAAGAGTAGTGGAGATAGCGAGTCGCCTTGGAATGGAAGATGCCTCGCTTGATGCTCACCTCGCCGAGGTGTTTATTGGCGCTTGTGAGCTGGGTCTTCCAGCTGGGCATGGTCGTCGTGATCAGATTGCGGATGTTGCCGGGGATGTCGTAGATTTCCAGGCATTCCAGGATCCAGGAGTGAGGGACCATGTCGAAGGCTTTCTTATAATCAACCTAAGCCATGCTTAAATTTTTCTTTTTGCTCCTGGCATCTTTCGTGAGGAGCTTGTCGACGAGCAAATGGTCCTTCGTTCCCCTGGTGTTCCTGCGCATCCTTTCTGTTCGTCGGGTAGGAGCTTTTTTGAGTCTAGGTGTTGGTAGACTGTCTCGCAGATTGTGCCAGTCAGTACCTTCCATATAAGGGGGAGGCACGTGATTGCTGACCTCCGTGCCATTTGCCTTGTCCTTCTGGATTAGGACCGTCTTCCCTGTGGTCATCCATGTGGGCACGGTTCCGAGTTGCAGGCGATAGTTGAGCTGTGCAGCAATTCTGGAGTGCAGCGATGTGAAAGTTTTGATCCAGTAGCCTTGCGCCATATCTGGTCCGGGTGCTTTCCAATTCCTGGTTCTGTTCAGTTGCTTTTTGAGCTATTGACCGGTGATTGTAAGGTCTTGATCTGCCGCGACGTTCTTCTCCATGACGTCGTGGAGCCACTCTGCGGTATTATTGTGGTGTACCTCTTTGCTCCAGATGTCACTCCAGAATCGGATGCTCTCTTCTGCGCTGGGTGAGTCAGAGCTCGTCTCTTCTCCTCTAAGGGTTTGATAGAGGTGTTTCTGGTTGGTGTTGAATAGCCGGTTCTGATGGAATCCAGCTACTCTGGCGTCGAAGGGTCTAACTTTGCTCCTCTTAGCAGATAGCCGCTGTTTTAAGGTATCTTCCATGTTCGTTAGACCGACTTCGAGGCACCGATACCTCGATTCGATCAACGTCTTCTTTTCCTCATCTTTTTTCAACGTCTTTTTATTATTATTATTGAGAGTGCTGCAATGAGCAGCACAGCTTGTGAAATACATCATCATCTACTCTACTATGCAAGCTCTGCTCTCTGGAAAACCTTGCAACGACCTCCTCTTCCTGCCTTTCTATAGCGATAGCATGAAACAACCAAACGGTCCAAACCTTCACGATCATTTCGGTGAGTTGCTGTTATTAAAAATTCAATATAACACATTACTCTTGTTATAAACCTAGGGCAATGCCAAATAACAGTAATTGGTGAGTACCGTAGCATTAAGTAGCTGGTGCGGTTTTGTAACATACGTAACAGGCAGGCATGGCAGTGTGAGCGAGTGCCATGCACGCTGTACAGTCATCGGGCGTATTTGCTTCGGCTGGATTTCGGATGCCACGCACCCGCACTTTTGCCTGCACCAACGCATGAAGTGTTCGGGCGGAGGTGAACATTGAAGTGTGATTTACCACGCTCAGCATCTGACGCCTCATTTTGTCCAACTATCGCTTAGGTTAATCTGCTTCCGCGGCGTCGTTGCTCACAAAAGTCAGTCTTTCGCGGGGGGGGGGGCAGAACATAAAATAAAGAAAAATTTGGATCGCAGAGTCCCTCAATTAATGCAAAAAACTATTCTGCTATCTCGATCGTATCAGCAGAATAAATTGAATTGAAATCAACGTAAAATTTTGCGATCGATTTTGGCTGTCTGCGATCGCATATTCACCGACTATAAATACAATACTCCAGCTTTGCCACAGTGCATGTAATAAGCATATTGATGCAAAAATAGCAAACACAAGATATATATCTCAAAGACGTGCGACATTATAATTACGTAGTAGCTGTTGAAACAGAGCAAAAGTGGCAAATTGATGGGAGTCTAGGGCGCTTTTCGTGTGTCCTTGTTCTGCAACCATTAATGAATTTAACAAATGAATGACAGCACTCATGCCGGCCAGCTACTCCGAGTCGTTCTTGCGGACTCGCTGCTCTGGGGAACTCTGCTGCCCGTCTGCACTACACGTGCCCCGGCTCACCTATTGGGGTTCGGTGCTTTATCCCTGCGGAGGATTTACTCGGAACGTCCTGCACTTGTGCAAGCGATCCATCCCAGTTTACGTATTTTGCTTTCTCATCTGTTTATTACAATGTTCCTGGAGTATTTCCATGCCTACGTTTTCGATGTGATCTGATTGGCATTTTTTCCTCATACTCTGCTGTATCAAGTTGTAAGAAAAATTTTACTAATAATAAACTCTTTTCCATCGCCATTTAGTTAGGCTGCTCGAAGTAAATTTCGTTCTAACTAAAAGTGTTATTATTAAAAAAATATTTTGGGCTTATATTAAGTTTTTATATTTTACATAAATCGTTTAGTAAGTTCAATAGAACATTGGTCCTTTAAAAATAATTTTTGAATAGGCTCTATCACTCAGTTTACCTTTTGAAAATAGAGTTCAGCTCAGCCTGTTTAACAATAAACAGACTCGCCTTCGCGTGGCAAACGAGAAGTTTCCTTACCCACTATATCATTGTCATGTTCGTGAATGTGTAACAATGATAACACTGAATCTCTCTTTATGGGCCTCGTGCCCCCAAGAGAAGAAAAATGTGCAGTAAGTTTGTAAAGTTAGGAAGGTTCTACCATTTCCTCCTCAGCTCCGTGAGATCTGCGGCTGCCGATGGTAGCACGTAGCAGGCACTTCAGGGTCCACAGAGGCCGCCTGGATAGGAGTCCAAATTTGATACTTCGTTTTTTTTTGTCGGGTTAGAAACATCACACAAGAATTGATTAGATCTAAAAAGTTAGGTGATTATACAAGGATTCACAATGTCGGGTCAGGTTAGGTAGGTAGACAGGCAGGCAATGTTTGATTTTCTCTAAATCGCAAATATAAGAAACGTGAAGGGTCAAATGTGGGTCCCGTACATGTAAGGAGTTAGGGACAATTAAGGGGTCTGCCCACCAACAACTCTCGTCGCCGCTATGAGCCTATCGACGACGGAACTGCTGCTATCGACGATGTGGTGTCGGTCCCAGCGCCAATTTCGTTGTCCCTAGCAACAACGCTCCTTGCCCGATTTTCGTTGCCGCTATGAACAACGACGACACGGGATGGCGATTGAATTTGTTTCTTCATAGGAATTATATTGAAATTATTCACCGTTATATTGATTTTTGCTACCTGATAACCATTTTATGAGTTAATTAGTGATAGCAAATGAGTTTTTATTTGGGTATTTCATCGTATTGCGTGCTGACAGTGACATTTTAGGTGTTGCCTGTGTTCGGCTATCAAGCTGTGCTGCTGCAAGGCCTGGGAACTGACTGAACTTACAAACGCGGCGGTTTTCGCGGCCGTCGGCGCAGCGGTTTTCCATTGCTCAGATACAATTGTTGGATAAATCAATGGGCTGTTCGCATTTCCACAATTTTCAGCTGATTTTAACGGTTGTAAGTTCAGCCGGGAACTGCCTCTTCGAAAATTGAAATAGGCATATTTGCCATTAGCTTTTGTATGGATGCTAAATATCCATTATAGGAGTTATGTGTCTGCAACATGCATGATATAATGTAGTAATTTTCTTTCATTGCTCCCTGGAAATGAGGTTTGAGGTGAGCCTCCTCACTCAGTAATTCCCAAATGTCGATATAAGTGGGCTTACTAGGGCCTACCCCAGCTTAAGTATTTACTGTGTGATGATGCTTCTTTAACGGTTCAAATAATTATGTGCAGGAATAAGCTGTAAACCAACGTGTACAGCAGCATAATATCATAGGCTAGACCTACCTAATTATTTTTTACTTCACATGTGACGAGAAATTTCTGCTTCAACTTATAAATTAGCATAAGTTACAAGGAAAATATGCTAACTCAGAGCTTTGTGGAGCTCAAAATATGTCTGAAAAAATTAAACGCCTTTCTGTAACTTTACAAGAGGTCGGCAGCTGTAGGCTAGCTAGCCATATTTATTAGTATCATTAATTAATTAGGCTCGCTTTCAAATGTAAAGGCTAGGCCTACCTTTACCATCAACTTGAAAAAAAAACAAATCGGTGATTGTATACGTTGGCCAGAAGGCGCTACGAACAACGCGCAGCGAACTGTGTGGGAAGCGAAAAGTTGGTTGGCGTTGTCTCTGGCGACAACGCGTGTTGGCGCTAGGGCTGACGAAAGTTGCTAGTGGGCAGCCGGCTTTAATTGCTCCCATGTGGGGGATCACGGTTGGGGCACTCGAAGTGTCTCTTTCCTCTAGTGTCTTTGCATTTCTTCTTTCGTGCCCACGATCTACGTTGCACCTTTTTTCTTGCTAGTAGTAGTGCCTCTACGTCACACAACCAGCCGCTTCATTTGGTCCAAGCAATCAGGCGCTGCTTCCCTTTCTCACAATCTACTGTGGATCCCATCATCACTACCAGGCCCTGCTTCTCGTCCACATAACCAGGCGCTGCCTTCCGTTCACACCACCAAGCCCTACTTCCCATCTAAACAACCAGCCGCTTATTTCAGTCCACACAAGCAGGTACTTCTTCTCGTGCAGTACACATGTGCCAAACAGCAATATAAACTGGGACAACGAAAACATCAAAGTAAAACTTTAGTAAACTTTTGGTCCTTCTAGAGCGATATGCACAAACGTAGTACATGCTTCGTTTCCTATTCCTCCTGCAAACACTACACTCAAACACAACTGGCAGTAGAACTCCTGCATAAGTTTAGTCCAGTTTCTGGAGGCAAAAGATTTCAGCGTTGTTTTTGTAAGTTGCAGTGTGGTCATAGAACGTAAGCTCTTCATAGCCAGCACCGATGTGGTCATGGTCTCCCATGTCCGGGTTGGTGCCTCCGAAGATGAGGAGACT
>LQNS02278096.1:3118889-3131184 GCA_001587735.2 Parhyale hawaiensis | reverse complement strand
GAGTCCGCAAGAACGACTCGGAGTAGCTGGCCGGCATGAGTGCTGTCATTCATTTGTTAAATTCATTAATGGTTGCAGAACAAGGACACACGAAAAGCGCCCTAGACTCCCATCAATTTGCCACTTTTGCTCTGTTTCAACGGCTACTACATATAATGTCGCACGTCTTTGAGATATCTTGTGTTTGCTATTTTTGCATCAATATGCTTATTACATGCACTGTGGCAAAGCTGGAGTATTGTATTTATAGTCGGTGAATACGCGATCGCAGACAGCCAAAATCGATCACAGAATTTTACGTTGATTTCAATTCAAATTTTTCTGCTTATACGATCGTGATAGCAGAATAGTTTTTTGCATTAATTGGGTGACTCTGCGATCCAAATTTTTCTTTATTTTATGTTCTGCCTCCACCCTCGAGAGACTGACTTTTGTGAGCAACGACATCGCGGAAGCAGATTAACCTAAACGATAGTTTGACAAAATGAGGCGTCTAGATGCTGAACGTGGTAAATCACACTTTAATGTTCACCTCCACCCGAACACCTCATGCGTTGGTGCAGGCAAAAGTGCGGGTGCGTGGCATCCTAAATCCAGCCGAAGCAAATACGCCCGATGACTGTACAGCATGCGTGGCACTCGCTCACTCTGCCATGCCTGCCTGGTACGTATGTTACAAAACCGCACGAGCTACTTAATGCCACGGTACTCACCAATTACTGTTATTTGACATTGCCCTAGGTTTATAACAAGAGTAATGTGTTATATTGAAATTTTAATAACAGCAACTCACCGAAATGATTGTGAAGGTTTGGACCGTTTGGTTGTTTCATGCTATCGATATAGAAAGGCAGGAAGAGGAGGTCGTTGCAAGGTTTCTAGAGAGCAGAGATGGCATAGTAGAGTAGATGATGATGTATTGCACAAACTGTGCTGCTCATTGCAGCACTCTCAATAATAATAATAATAAAAAGACGTTGAAAAAAGATGAGGAAAAGAAGACGTTGCTCGAATCGAGGTACCGGTGCCTCGAAGTCGGTCTAACGAACCTGGAAGATACCTTAAAACAGCGGGTATCTGCTAAGAGGAGCAAAGTTAGACCCTTCGACGCCAGATTAGCTAGCTTCCATCAGAACCAGCTATTCAACACTAACCAGAAACGCCTCTATCAAACCCTTAGATATGGTGCAAGGCTACTGGATAAAAACTTTTACATCGCTGCACTCTAGAATTGCTGCACAGCTCAACCATTGCCTGCAACGCGGAACCGTGCCCACCTGGATGACCACAGGAGGGAAGACGGTCCTAATCCAGAAGGACAAGGCAAAGGGCACGGAGGTCAGCAATCAAATGCCTCCCCCTTATATGGAAGGTGCTGACGGGCATAATCTGCGAGACAGTCTACCAACACCTAGACTCAAAGAAGCTCGTACCCGACGAACAGAAAGGATGCCGCAGGAACACCAGGGAAACGAAGGACCATTTGCTTGTCGACAAGCTCCTCACGAAAGATGCCAGGAGCAAAAAGAAAAATCTAAGCATGGCTTGGGTTGATTATAAGAAAGCCTTCGACATGGTCCCTCACTCCTGGACCCTGGAATGCCTGGAAATCTACCACATCGCCGGCAACATCCCCAATCTGATCGCGACGACCATGCCCAACTGGAAGACCCAGCTCACAAGCGCCAATAAACACCTAGGCGAGGTGAGCATCAAGCGGGGCATATTCCAGGGCGACTCGTTATCTCCACTACTCTTTGTCCTGAACATGAGCCCTCTACCCTGAACAAGGCCGGCCAGGGCTACAACTACAGCCGTACCATGAAGCTCGACCACCTGCTTTACATTGACGATCTCAAGCTCTACGCCAAATCAAAAGACCAAGTAGAGCACCTCCTTAATATAGTCCATCAGCACTCTCAAAAATTAAAATGCAGTTCGGCATCAGCAAATGTGGAGTCCTTGTGAGGTGAAATAGTCGTTCAGGATTGTGGCTTTGTCTCTTAGGCTATTGGTTATTTCAACGTCAGGTCGTTTGAGCGGAGCTATGGTTTCCTTTTTGAGTCGTCTTTTATATACATATTTATAGAATACCTTTGGGTTGCGTTTTGTCATAGCGGCTACGGAAACTTCTTCTTCCCTTTTTGTGTCCCGGACTATTTTCTTTACATCTCGACAAGCCCTTATGTGACTGGACCTGTTTTCCTCTGTAGTGCTGGATTACGCTTCCAGGCTTTGTAACGCACTTGTCGCCTAGCAATGCAGCGTTTGGCTGTCCGATTCATCAAGAGTGGATCATTACTGATACGAACTGATAGCTGCTCTCAGTATGCTCGCCTTCAATGTTTTCGGAGATCATTACATTTGGAGCAATAAACTATGTAAAGCGAGCTTCAATTAACCCTAACAACCTTGGTCTTATATTTCGCACCTATTATCATATAGGAACAGTATTAGTGGTGTGAAATTCGCACACAGGCCGAGGTTATAAGAGCTGCTGCTTTCATTCGATGTTTGTCGTTTGAGATCTTTGTCTTTTGTTGATGCGACGGTCCATCACCGATTGTGACGCCCTACGATGGCCATCGCCAATGGTTATTCATCGTAGGCTATCGTCGATGAAAATTAGCGATCTTTGGTTCCGATGGCGATGGAGCGATGGTGTTGCATTCTCCAATTTTATCGTATGCAACCAAAAATTATTTAGTAACTAAAAAGAATTATGGCGAAAGTAACCAAACGTATCTCATAGCGCTCCTTTAAATGCAGTTCCTGCCCATTACGAATGTGTCGTCTAAAACTGAAATGTGCGTTGCTGTGTGGTAAACCATCACAGGCGACAAAGCGGTGTGAAGAAGAGACGAAAGCCTCACGACCGGTAGCCAATTTATGTCAAACCAGGCCCAAAAGTTTTGTTTCGTTTCTTCTGTTTTTATTTATTGTTAGGCACAACAATAGCAATTTCATAATTTTCCCTCGGGGGGAGGGGGAGCAGGAGGGGCATAGGGTGGATCATAGGGCTAGGTTAGTTCGCTCACCCATCCTATGCTATATGGGCAGCAGCGATCTTAGAGGAGCTCAGTTGTTTACCTTAGCCAGGCCTTTGGGACGTCACCCTTTCGTGCTCACATTCCTTCCTTCCAATTTCATTCTTCCAGTGATTTTACTTTCGCCTGTTTATCGTCTCAACTTGCTGTTAACAAGCGCGTTGTTCCCGAGTAGGAACACTCTCTTGCAATGCTCGCGCCTTATTTCCTGCCAGACGTGGTGCACCTGGCCGAGATTGTACTAAAAGAGCTCATCTGAGTTCGACTCAACTTCTAAACTATATTATATAAAATTGGATCGCTGTTATATGGTCTTCGTATCTAATACGGCGGGAAAACTCTCATAATAATTATAATAATAATAAGATATATGGTCGTATCTAATACGGCGGGAAAACTCTCATAATAATTATAACAATAAAAAGATATATGGTCGTATCTAATACGGCGGGAAAACCCTCATAATAATGATAGATAATGATTATCATCCTCGAACGAACTGATAGAGGTGATACTGTTTTCGTTTAAAATTTAAGTATATATATTTGTATATAGACACGTGCCCTCAGGGTAGGCAAGGTAGGCAGTGCCTACCCCGCAGGAAAGAAGCAAGCCGTTACATTTCATGAGACTACATAATTATGAAGGTTAATTGGAGCATTAGACATGAAACGCATATTATTACATTTTTCTACGTCCGGTAGGCCAGGACTCACTTCCACCTCCCCTTGATCCTTTGCAACACGGCTGCATTTATAACAACAGTTTTAAATGTCTAGGAAGGTATGATGGAATATAGAAGAGATTTGGAAAGACAAGTAGCTATTGGAGGACAGGAAAGGTTGGTGATTGGGGGAATTTACTGCAAATGTGGGCAGAGGAATTGTGAGGGAAGGGGTATGGGGCAAGTATGGGGTGGGGAGAATGAACGAGGTTGGAAGGGATCTGATTGATTGGTGCGAGGCGCATTGGTTAGCGTATGTTAATAGCTACATGAAGCATGAGAGGAGAGGTACGCGGTTTAATGTGAGGTACGGAAGGTGGTGTCAATCGGATGGCTCTGTTGTGAGGAAGAATGAAAGGCATAGGATGGTTGAGAGAATGTGTTCTGGGAATGAATGGAGTCTGTCAGATCACAGGCCAAAAGTGATGAGAGTGCGAGTGGAGCAAAAGAGATGGGGAATGAGTGGGAGGAGTGAGAGGAAAGCACCGAGAGTAAAGTGGGAGGTGCTGGATGATGACGAGAAAAAGAGAGAGTATGAAGAGAAAACGAGATAATTGATGAACACTCACGAATGGAATGAGGGCGAGTGGAAGAATGTGAGTGAAGTGAAGGTCAGCTCGGCGAAAGAGGTGTGTGGTAAGTCAAGTGCGAGAGCCACCAGCACATGGGTGATTCGGCATGAGGAATTAATTGAAGATTTAGTTGGAAGCGTGAATGAGGCGGTAAATGAGCGGAATGAATGCAAGCGGATGTTGGAAGCTAGGAGGCGATTGAATGAGTTAGAAGAGAGAATGGAGAATGCTAGCGAGTGCGTGAAGCAGTTGAGGAGGAATATCAAGAGATATGTTAGGATGATTGAGAGAGAATGGTGGAGTGAAAGGATGAGGGAATGTAAAGAAGCGTGTGAATCTGGAAATGTCGGTGTGACTTTTAAGCTTTTGAGAAAAGTGGGCACGAGAGGAATAAAAGTGCCAGCGAGTGGCATGATTGAGGTAAAAGAGTTTAAGGAGCATTTTGAACGAGTGTCTTGTGAGAGCTATGAGGAGGCTCCTAGTGTGATTAACGGAGTGATTGAGAGGGAGGGAGATTTGAGAAGAAATGAGAGAGCGATTGAAGCGAATGAGATGTTGAATGAGGTGCCTGATCGAGAAGAGATTGAGTGCGCGATGAAAGAGATGAAAGATTTGGCCCCTGGGGAAGATGGAGTGAGAATGAGTGCGGAGGTGAAAGAGAGAGTGATTGAGGTAGTGAGATCCATGTTTGAGAGGCGGGCGAATGAATGGAAAAAGGTGACGACAAGGGTTACGGTTCCCTTGTTTAAGAAGGGTGATAGGATGGATGTGAACAACTACAGAGGGGTGTGTTTGTTATCTATGCGTAGTAAGGTGTTGGCGAGAGTGATATCGAAAAGGCAGGAAGGGTTTGCTGAGTGGATGGGGGTACTGGATGAGAATCAAGCGGGTTTTTTGGAAGGGTTGATCGAAAGCAGATGTGGTGCAAGTAATGGTTAGAATGGAGGATGATGTGGTGGATTGTAAGAGACGAATGAATGAAACAAATGAGGATGCAAGAGAGAATGAACGGGCGGTGGCGCGGTTGCTTGATTTGCGGAAGGCGTGCCCTCGCGTCAGTAAACCTGCTTTGTGGGCGCTGCTCGAGAGGTACGGTATGAAAGGGAAGTGTTTGAAGAGTGATAGACTTTCATGAATCGACTGAGTTCAAGGTGCGTGGAAAGGAAGGTCTGAGTGAATCGTGGATGCCTAAGAAGGTTGCGTGAAGAGTGCTTCTCCGATTCTGTTCAATATTTATCATCAAACGGAGATACGTCAGGGTGAAGAGGAGCGTCGCAGCAGAGGTGGTGATGTAGGGTAACGTGGAGGTGGGTGCCTGGGGGTCGTTCGCAGGAGTTAAGGTATGGGAGAAAGGGGGGATCGGAGGGGAAAAGTGTGAGGGTGTCCTCGGATCTCCTTGCAGATGACACGACGATTGTGGGAATGAGTGGGGAGATTGAAGGGGATGAATGCGGTGAAAGAAGTGATGAATAAATGGGAAGAGAGGAATAATGATGATGAAGAAGAAATTCTGGAATTTGGATCGAATGAGGGAGCGAATGTGAAGGTGCTAGGGAGTTAGGTGGATGCGGATGCTGATGTGAGAAATAGGATTAAAAGAGAAAATGGTGTGTGGTGGTGAGTGAAAGGATGGTTGAAAGGTTCGAGGATGTCTAATAGGTGACATGCAGGCAAGAGTGGTGGAAGCGTGTGTAGAGAGTAGTCTGCTGTGTGTCTGTCAAGCGCGGGTGTGGTACAAAAGGGATGTGCAAGAGCAGCAAAAGGGGATGGACAAGTGTTATAGGTATGTGTGGAGCAACAGGAATGGTGAACCGCAGCGTCAGATGGAAGAGAGACACGTGAATATTCAGGATGTGAGGAGCAGTTTGAATGTGAACAATGTGAGATGGAAGATTGAGAAGAGAGTGCTTGAGCGGGTGGGTCATGTGGTGCGAATGGAGAATGACAAAATTACGGAAGCAAAGGTATTTGGATGGTATGAGGGGTTGGGAGGGAGGAAGAAAATGGTTGGACGGAAGAGGAAGACGCTGTTGTATTGGAAAAGGCTAGTGCGAGAGAGTGGGGTGGACTGGATTGGACATTAGAATATCAGCTGATTCCTTCATGTACTCTGCAGTGCTTTTAAGAAACTTGGACAAAGATATTATGCAGTAGTTTGTGAAGTGAAAAATTAATAAAACTTGCAATGACTGCATCTTCGAGCTAATGCAAGCACTCCTTTTACCAACGCATTTACTGTTTTACAGAAGTGAACGTTTTATACAGTTCTTCAGACCAAAGAGTTACCTTGAAAAGATGATACTGCCATTGCCTTTTGTTGAGGCCGGTGGATCTGAGTGTACGATCTGCGTCAGTGGTATTTGGGGCACGGCTTTGAGGTGTCCTGAGTATTCGGGCCATGTCCACGTAGAATGTGCAGGCCTCCCGCTACATTATTTGGTCCGCTACGCGTTTTTGAAAAGGCGGGTGAAAGGCTTAATGAGATTGAAATTTAAATGAAAAGATGCTGCGCGGGAGAGGATGGGGACTTGAGTGGTCGTGACCCTAATGGAGACAGCACAAAGACATAGAGGATGACAGCCTCGTTGTCGAGAAAGAGAGGAAAATGCAGGATCCTACAGCCCCACATCTTGATTGGAGTGGTGATGAGGGCAGCCGCCATTAGGAGGAGCCGCGTAGGGGTGCCGATCCAAGGCGGCAGAGAGGAGCCAGCGTCCAGAATTCAGTTTTGATCGGATCATAAGCAAGGAACGGGAAAAAATCGCAGTTTGGATTGGAATCTGCGGCAACGGATTACTCGTTGGACCCTTTTTCTTTGAGGCTAATGTGGATGGCCAAGCATATCTACTGATGATCCAGCAAGAGGTTATTCCCCAGAAGCAGATGCACTTCAGGCGTCAGCAAAATGGCGTGTTCCGCTCTGTTTGGTGGGCACAAGACGGGGCACCAGCTCACCGGCCGGCCGCGGCATCACTGTCTGTCATCTTCTCAGAGCACTTTTCAAGGATCGTGTGCTAGCATAGTACCACCCTGTTGAATAGCTCCCAGGTCACCTGACCTAACCCCCTGCGATTTCTTCTTGTGCGGGTATCTGAAAAACAAAGTTTACATCACAGTGCCACGTAACCTGGACGATTTGCTGGATCGAATTCGCAGAGAAGTGGATGAGCTCAAGAACAATCCAGACATGATCAGGCGAGCAGTTGGTGACATGCGACGGCGATGTGAGCTTTGCTTGCTTAGAGGAGGTGGCCATGTCGAATCGTTAGGCGCTTAAATGTTAGAGATTAAGAAACAGTTGTACCGTTATCATGTTTGTATCAATGATTATTCGTATTAAATGTTTTTATCAGTGACTAATCATATCGAAGTCCATATCAATGAAGTGCACCAATGCAGTTTCGATGACATAAGTTTATGTAGCTGCTATTCATCAATCCGGTAGGGTAAAAAGGCGTGTACTAGTCTGATTTGAAAGCTCTTGTTCTAAATTTTATTGCAATGGCTACTAAATATGTATCAGTACAGCAGAGTTGAAATAATAAATTATTAAACTTGGATTACCTTTTTTCCGAGACGCCCTTTACATCGAAATGCCCAAGGGTGCCAGGCCGGCATCACTTGGATTCTTCAAATATAGGGTCTGAACGCCAAGAATCCATAAAAAACATCGTATGGACAAAAATCCAGGTCAACAAAAAAAATTGCCTGCCCGACTAATACGGTGCACTCACATTGCATATAAGCTGACTGGAGTTGCATTCAAGTTTATTGCAGTGTTGTACTCAAGATATTATATACTTTGGAAGGCTCACTTTTAATTAAAAAAGAGGATTGCGAACGTAAATGGAAAACGATGTAGAAGTTCGATGTCTTCCAAATTTATAAAAAAACTATATAAATTTCAGAACCAGGAGCCATCGGGAATAGTACCGGAGAGTTGAATCGTATTTATTTATTAATTTGAACACTTCCCAAAAAATCACATCCAAATAAAAAACACTCATCAGGGCCCTCGCTGTTGCAAACGAGGTCCCTTAACACGTCATTCGAGAGGTCATGAAGAAGTCAAATGGTTTAGATAAAGGTTTCACAATATTACCTAACCATACAATCTTCTTTAAATTCGCGAAAGGCACACAAAAAGTCACAAAGAGCTCATCAGATGAGAGGTCACTAAGAGCTCATTAGATAGGAGGTCACAAAGAGCTCATCAGATAGGAGGTCACAATGAGTTCATCAGATAGGAGGTCACAAAAAGTTCATCAGATAGGAGGTCACAAAGAGTTCATCAGATAGGAGGTCACAAAAAGTTCATTAGATAGGAGGTCACAGAGTTCATCAGATAGGTAATAAAGAGTTCAGCAGACAGGAGGCCACAATAAGCTCATCAGATAAGAGGTCACAAAGAGCTCATCAGAAACGAGATAACAAAGAGCTCATCAGATAGGTTACAAAGAGATCATAAGATAGGTCACAGAGAGGTCATCAGCTAAGAGGTCACAAAGAGCTCATGAGATAGGAGGTCACAGAGAGTTAGTCAGATAGGTCACAAAGAGCCCATCAGATAGAACACAGAAAGCTCATCAGATAAGAGGTTACAAAGAGTTCCTCAGATAGAAGGTCACAAAGAGCTTATCAGATAGAAGGTCTCAACGAGCTCACCAGATAGGAGGCCACAAAGAGCTCATCAGATAGGAGGTCACAAAGAGCTCATCACATAGAAGGTCACAAAGAGCCCATCATATAGAACACAGAGAGTTCATCAGATAAGAGGTCACTGAGAGTTCGTCAGATAGAAGGTTACAAAGAGCTTATCAGATAGGAGGTCACAGAGAGCTAGTCAGATAGGTCACAAAGAGCCCATCAGATAGAACACAGAGAGTTCATCAGATAAGAGGTCACAAAGAGCTTATCAGATAGGAGGTCTCAACGAGCTCACCAGATAGGAGATTACAAAGAGCTCAGCAGATAGGTCACAAAGAACTCATCGGATAGGAGGTCACAAAGAGCTCATCAGATAAGAGGTCACAAAGAGCTCATCAGATAGGAGGTCACAAAGAGCTCATCAGATAGAACATAGAGAGCTCTTCAGATAGATGTCATGGTAGCGAATACCATTTGCTACCACGACTCGCACGATGCAAAGATCCAAACAAGCCTCCGCCGTTTTCAGCTACACAAAGAGAAACCTCCCCCCCCCAACGTCACCCACCGACCCCCTTGGGCCCGCTGTCCAAGCATCCTAGGAGGCCACGCCTAGTTATCATGTTATGCTAGAATCTGTTTTTTTTTTATATAATTTTGTTAATTACGCAAGTGGACCTGACTATTTCAAATGTTAAATATCCGTTAAATTCTTTTCTCTACCAAATTTATTATCTCAATATAGGAAATTGTAAACCAATATAATTAACAAAGTAGAAAGCTGAGACCGCCTTGGTTTTGTGCTGGTTCGTTACCAGGACGCCCGGCTGCCGGGGTTGGATAGGAACCGCTAGGCAGACACGAGCGCGACAGCTTCCCGAGCAGACGTATTTTAGGTGGAGCGCGCGAAGGCGGACTTTTGTCTTGCCTGCAGAGTCACCACTATCAAAAGCTAAGTATATTATTTGGTAAACCTGTTCCTTGGTAGAGAGTAGAGGTTATGATAGTCCCTCTTTGTGAAAACGTCAGGTTTTCCCCCGCTAGGATAGCGTATTTTTGTCACCCCAATTAGTGAGAGTTCCCGGTAGAGAATAAACCCCTTAGAATTTCTTAAATGTTTCCCTTATCCTTGTGTTTAGTATAAATCTACATTAGGCCACGCTACCCACCCCCTTGAGACTTTGTTGAAGTACTATTCTGTTCAAACTGTATGCTTTATTCATCAGAAGTATGTCTATAATTTTCTCTAAAAAGAGGAATAGCAAATTACCTTCATTTTTGCAAATCACCTCTGTGGGCAGAAAATCTCCCACGTTTTGGCCCCATTATATAGTAGATTATTACAGAACACAGAGAGCTCATCAGATAAGAAGTGACAAAGAGCTCTTCAGATAGGAGGTCACAAAGAGCTCATCAGATAGGAGGTCACAAAGAGCCATCTGATAGGAGGTCACAAATAACTCATCAGACAGGAGGTCACAAAGAGCTCATCAGATAGGAGGTCACAAAGAGCTCATCAGATAGGAGGTCACAAAGAGCTCATCAGATAGGAGGTCACAAAGAGCTTGTCGGATACGAGGTCACAAATATCTGATCAGATAAGAGGTCACAAAGAGCCATCAGATAGGAGGTCACATTAGATTAAATAAAAATCACTTACTATTGGAGGTCCGGTGAATAGGCTTTAGCACAGGAGAAAATTTGTAGCCGCCAGACCTGTTACCTTTTCAGTAAGAGAAAACACAAGATCTTGTACAAAAAGTTCCACAAATAGCACGTTTCTCATTAGGGCCAACTGTCCGTAGAGAAGAAATACCCTGCAGGGCTTTCATGATTCAAAAGTTTGAACTATACCTCCAGAACCAAGGTGCTATCACTTTAGGAAAGGAAGGAACATATAGCACGTCTGCAGGCACGTGGAACCCATTCACGAGAGTGTTCTTACACTGGATCAAAACGCATTAAGAACAGCAAGGCGAGCAAGAAGAGGAAGAACCAACCCAGGCACCAATGGTAAGAGTATAAAAAAATAAGAGTCAGCAACGCTGGCACGAAAGACGGCTGTCCCAAAAGCCAGGCTAATTGCTAGAGCAACCAACACTATCCTCCTGGGGTCGCTGCTCGCTATAACATAGGATGGGCAAACCTAGCTAAACCAGACCCTTCGGGCCAAAGCCCATTCCGCGCAAATGAGAAGTGAGAACTATTTGAGCCAATGAACGCAATAAAGCACTGCCATAAGGAAAGAAAATACATAAGATAATCAGGAGAAGTAGAGAAGAGCATAAGAGTAAAGTACCCTACAGTAAGAGTCATATTGAGATACTTAAATGTGAAAGGCAATTCCATACGTGAAAAATAGTTCGCACTGCCCCGCATAGGATAATATAAAATCAATACTCTTACAGCTATAAAAATATCACTGGTTATAACCACGTGGCACCACAAGTATGCAGCATCAGACTTCAGCAGCGTTCAGCCACGTCATCTCCAGACGCGGTCACGTCATACCGTTCATTACAAATGTGTGTTTCAAATAGGAGATAGGCCGCGATCTACCACGCGACTACTATATAAAGTCTCAAGAACAAAGACGAGTTTCTAATGGAAAGAGATGAAACGCCTATGTATGCGATGCGACACAGTGACAATAAAGGCTTGAAACAGAAAGATTATAGAAGGGAATAAGAGCTGCTAATAAACGTGAGTGCGAAAATGTGGAAACGACAAGTCAAAGAAGACATCATACATATCGATTATTACATGGATTTTTTTCTCACACGGGTCCACTCGTAGTACGATAAAACGCTTGGTGTATTCATTTCGTGTCCGCTTCTTAAGGAAATACATAGGCGGAAAATAGGCCAGATTGCAGATATTGTAATTAAATCGCGTTTTCATGAAGATCGATGACCAGGCTGCAGAAGATGGCGTAAGTTGGATCCTTATCCCTTTACCTGAATGCACTTCTTGCTTGAAGCACTTCTTCAAATCAAAGCAAAGATATTTGCTGCTTTTGGAGTCAGATTTTATCATTTTTTTCTCTCAGGTCACGTCGTATAAATTCAGTAGATTATCAACGAAGCACTCACGAAGCAATAATTTTTCACGGGCAGTAAAGAATTATTTCTTCTAGCTTGCTGTTTTTTTCTGACGGAGCAGTTATCTCTTCATCGACCCAAATTTAAGCCCTACAATGAAACAGATAATTGAGGTAAGCGGTATCATGGCTACAGTGCGTTCACATTGCATATAGGCTGACTGGAGTTGCATTCAAGTGTATTGCAGTGTTTTGCTCAAGATTT
>LQNS02278096.1:3088103-3104190 GCA_001587735.2 Parhyale hawaiensis | reverse complement strand
TTGACAGGGCTTTATATTTTATGAATTACAGTCAGGGGATTACAGAGGTGATACTGAAGTCACGGTCACGACTACGTAATCGAATTAGTTTAGTTGTCTCTAGACTGCTAGCGTCGACAAAAGTCGTATGTGGGCAGCCGGTCTAGCTAGCTTAGCCATAAGGTCTTCCACCGTTTGGGCTGAGTAGGTACCTACTATTTTATGCTCGATTAATAGATTAATAGAGCCATGGATCATATCGCTTTTGCTCCTATATAAATTCTATTTCATGCACATGTTTCTGTGCGACTATATAGGCCTCATTAGTACCTACGTAGATGCTTTATCATTGTACGAGTAAACCCATCGCTGGTGTGCTGCAAATGATCTCTGTTCTCGTCCTCGTGAAACACCTTGTAATTATTTAATCATTCCTTCAGTCTTCTGCAAACTGGAAAACATTTTCGGATGACCCAAATTTATTTATAAGCCGTATTTACCATGCATCCAGACTTATTGAATCTCTGAATATTAACTCAGGCTGAAATGTCTGTACTGACTTCCTTGCATGAAAAGTTTTTGTGGTGCCACAAATGCGCTCATGTGCATAACGTTCATGGCAATCTCTACCCATTACGAGCCAGGAGTGCAGAATGGGCATCGTACAGGCTTTAAGCATGATCAAATACTCTCGCCACAGATCAAACACCAAATCTCATCATTTTTTCAATTGACTCGAAGTTGGTACTGAGGTCTTTGAAAAAAAGTGAGTTAAAAAAATAGTGGTACTATGCCGCAAAAAGATTTCTTGTGTTGTATGATTTTGCATTTTGAGAGTTTTAAAGTAGTCATTTATCGAATTCGAACCTGTTTTACAATACACAGTTTTAAATTGAAGTCACGCAGTTGTTGAATTTCAGTGATGTGCTTTTAGTTCCAAGGACCGACTTTTCTGGAAAAAAGCACGTAGCTAGCGACTTTTTATATTCAATCCTCAATTACTTGATATGTATAATTAATAGCTTGGAAATGAAAAACTCAAGCTTCGTCTAGTAAGGGATTGATGAGTCACGATGACACTACAAGGAATCCTGTTAGCATAAACCAGTTGCTGAAGCTTTGACCGAAGAATGTCGATCATTTAACCATCTTTCTCTCAGGGCTTGAAAAATATTCATTCTCAAAATAGTTAGGGCAAAATGTCAAAGCATTTTGCTGTACTAGTGTTTAGGTTGAAAGATACTTGGAAGAAAACAAAATGACAATAACTGCAGTAAGTAAAGATAGTACCATATGCTGCTCTTCTTCTCTCCGTGGCGTAAATAGCCCTGTTTCATTTAATTTGCTTATGACTTAATTTACAAAGGCTAAAATTCTACTCGGCTGTTTCTTGTGATGGTGCCGCATTTTAAAGATGAACTAAAATATTCGTTATTAAGAGCCTATATAGAGGCATAGTTTACTAGTTTAAACTGCCGGAGCATGATTGTAGCGACAATGCAATGATTGCGCTGAAAAAATCTTCATAAAAACATTGATGAAATATTTTTTAATCAGTGACTTTTCAAAATAAAGCGATTACATTTTGATTGAAAGCGGAGTTGAAATCGACATGATTTATAATTAGATAATTATAATTGTATATCAAGATATGTATCTATTATATTTGGTCAGTAAATTAATAGAAAATATTAGACAGCTCCAATCGTGCTTCCACGTGAAGCTCGTGATATGAAAATTCCCAGAATGACGCGAAAACTTTTGCCGCAACCAGTATTGTGTGCAGTTGAATAGCAGAAACCCTTTTATTATACTGTATGCCCTCATTACTCTCACCATTCAACTTCTATTTGTCGTAAGGGGATAAATACTGCAGCCTTCTATTGCTGCAATAAATAAATATCATTGCAGATTTTGTTGCTGTTGTGGTCGAGTGCTGCCGAACCGTCGTTCCTTTGGAAGAAGTAGCCCAGTATGTCGCGTCGGCTCTGCTAAGACGCTTCCAATGTCAGACTGTAGGCCACTCGTTTTCTCACCAAAGGTATACCTGAGTATACGCACCGAGCAAAATTCCGGTTTTCGTTTGGTGGCTTGTGGATTTTTTCTCTATTTATTAGGGTTTGTTGGGTCTGGGTACGTCACCCATGACGTGTTCAGTGTTGGAAATAGCGCTGCTCTTCGTCCCTCCGCAACGGGTCGCGTTGGTGTCCAATGAATCGCTCCCCAGAAATTGGCTCGAGTTGTGGATCGGCCTTTAGTCTCTGTAACCCCCTCAGGTGGCATAGGATGGGCCTTGGTGTTAGGTTATTGAGGTTCACCTATCCTATTTTATGAGGAGCACAACGCCGCCAGGTGAACTGCGTAGGTTACACTGACCATTAGCTAGGCCTTCGGGACGTATGACTGTCGTGCCCACTTTACTTCCTTCCAACTTCACACTCCTGCTGATGGTACTTTATTCTGTTCTTCCTCGTCTTTCCCAGCTTGCTGTGCCCATGCGCGTTGATCTTGTGTGCCAACACCGTCGTGCATGGGTTCTACGTCCATCTCGGCATACGATATGTGTAAGCGCGGCCCACACTTCCAAGCTTCCAACAATAAAGAAAAATCCTCCCTTCGGAGGTGTAGGGCTGTCGCTTCCCCTGGAGTCATGTACGGACTTCCTAAGGTACACAAAACCGGTGCCCCCCTACGACCAATTCTAGCTGCATATAAAACACCGTCCTACCCCATTGCAAAATTCCTCGTTTCAATACTTGAACCTTNCACCAAAAGTTAATCATCTGTTCCTCCCAACATACCTAACAATCCCTGTAAATTTCATCCAAATCGGTTCATAACTTTTTGAGTTATCCTGGTGACAGACAAACAGACAAACAGACAAACACACAAACAGACAGACAGACAGACAGACAGACAGACAAACACGGCGGAAACATAACCTCCTTGGCGGAGGTAAAGATGTAACGAACTGCAGAATGTGGCTTAAAATGTTAGCCTAAGAAGTTGCAGAGCAGTGAAGTGTCGTTGCGCATTTCATGAATTATTGTATAACTAGAGCACTCTGAAAGCGCATACCTCCGCCAACTGAGCCAACGGTAGCAAAAATTCAAATTGGCTCTGAAACCACTTTTTTTTTTTTTTGCATAAACTCCAAAATCTAATAATTTGTGCCTTTTCATATTAATAACATCTTGTTCGATTTTTTTGAAGATCCGTTTATAAGTGTTTGAGTTATACTGTTAACAATCGTTATGACAAATATGAGTCAAACATACAAACGGACCAAAAAATCTGCACCAAAATTTGATAATTTATGTATTTTACTATTACTAACAACTCCTATAAATTTCATAAAGATCCATTCATTATTTTTTGAGTTATTGTGCTAACAAGCATAAAATTAAAAACAGTAACAAACGAAGGAACGAACAAACGGACCATTCCTGAAATTTATTCATCTACTCTTTGTCATATACCTAACAACTCATGTTAATTTCATCAAAATCCAATCATAACTTTTTGAGATATGGCATCGAGAAAAATGACGCAGACAAACAAACAAACGGATGGACATATCTTCACCAAAAGTTAATCATCTGTTCCTCCTAACATACCCAAAAATCCCTGTAAATTTCATCCAAATCGGTTCATAACTTTTTGAGTTATCCTGGTGACAGACAAATAGACAAACAAACAAACAGGCAGACAGACAAACACGATGGAAACATAACCTCATTGGCGGAGGTAATAATCACATTTCTATCGTAAACAAGTTCATATGTGTTGAACATTATTTTGTACATATTACGACAAGAAAATTGTTTCGACACATTGATATATCTGTAGCAGGAAACATTCTTTAGTACGCCACAATTCTCATCTAATCGGCGGCAACTGATTCCCTTTACGAAGGTGTGAATTACAAAGTTCATATGCGACGTACTGAGAAAAACAATCTACAAAACGGATGGAAAGTTTGAAAACCCACTAGTTGCACTTTGCATTATTCAAATGTACACCAGTTCCAAATCGCTTCCATACTATAATCGTGAATTGTTCGATTGTGTCAATGTTGACTTGAGCTTACAGAATTAGAAGAAACCTTCACGCTATCAAACAATACATGAATCATTGCTAGAAATAGGTAACTCTAGGCCTTTATCGAAACAATATCTGCGACGTTCTCCGAATTGTTGGGTTTATGCTATGTAGAAGTCTATGAAAATTAGGCTTGGATATTCTTACACTACAGATAAGTCAACGGAAGCTGCGAGTAAACGAACAGATTCGAACGCAGGGAGAGAGGGTGGGAGGGGTGAGAATAACTCAAATATCGTTTGTTCCTCACATGCAAAAGCCCCGCGGATTCATGTAATTAAATGAATATAACTTAATACCAACATTTTTCTGATAATTTGATTGATATTATGGCCATTCAGTTTACATCCTAACATTTAGCGCTTGCGATATTTGTCTTCGTATTGATATTTCAATAATATTCGAAAACACTGAAACAATTGAACTGCCGTACTTATCTAACTAGAGGAACATATTTNTACAAGTTAGCGGTAATCTTACAGACACACACGGCTGAAAAGTGGAATGAGATGTTTTAGCATATTAGGAATTCATTATATTGTGCAATATTCAGAAAAAATCATGCGCAACAGAGAAAACCGTAGTATCAAAGCCATTGGGGTGTGGCGGATGTAAATATATTATAAGCTGGAAGTGATGCTCTGATTGTACTGTCTATTGCTGGACTCCAAGATTACACTTAGGAAACGTATACAAAACGCGTTTAAGGAATGAATTATTCATTGCCATTGCGGCTGCGATAACCGATCGCAACGAAACAGAGTAAAGATATTACAGGTGTAACAGAATTAATGCTTTGCAAGACATGTAAGGTAAAAACATCAGATATTTGATGTCCTGATGTCAAGTCAGGACAACGAGCCTACCACGGAGGAAGTGCCGACTGTAACCTGTGGGAGCAGCAAACCTACTGGGGCTGGTAAGAGTGTCAAAACAATGTGCCCTATTGTTCCAGCAAAAGTGAAAGTAGAAAATGGCAAGCAAGGAGGAAATATTAATAAACGTAGCACTTGATAATTGCTCCTCAGATTGCTGGATGAATGAAGATCTACTTGAACAACTGGGTATAAAGGCTGCCAGCACTAGAGTGAACTTAACTACGATGCATTCCAAGAACAGGGACAGCGTCACTAGAGTCGTTAACAATTTATTAGTGTCTGACGTGCACGGAAATTGCACGACGCAACTCCCAGTAGTGTATACTAAAGTAGGTTCGGACTGGCCTTTCTCGAAGCAAGATTTACCAACGCACTCGGATTTGGAGAAATTTACTCACCTACGCAATGTTCCATTTAATTTTGTAGAAGCTGACGTCCATCTTCTCATTGGGTTGAACGCACCGCAACTCCTGTTGCCTCGGGAGGTGGTGCACGGCGATCACCAGGAGCCCTACGCATCACTGCATTTGCTGGGATGGGCGCTCAACGGACCTGTTAACAGAAATGAAAAATCTTCATTCAACTTCAGGATGACGTCAGTGGAGCACAGAGATCTAGAAAAGCAAATAGAAAACTACTTCGACCAAGATTTCGTGGATAAAACCACAGAGCTGAGCCAATCTCAAACTGATAAGAAGTGGCAAGCCATTGTAACTTCAAGCCTAACTAAACTTGACAGTGATCACTACCAAATAGATTTGCCCTTCGAGGAAGAAGATGTGAGATTTCCATCTAACAGACAACAAGTGTTGAACAAATTCCTTGCTACTAAGAAACGTCTAGATCGAAATGCGGAATTTGCTAAAGATTACTCTCACTTCATGAATACAATGTTAGAAAACAATTTCATGGAAGCTGTTCCAGACGATGAACTTCTGCAGGAGCATGGGAAAGTTTGGTATCTCGCCCATCATGGAGTTTACCACAAACAAAAGAAAAAGCTGCGAATTGTATTCGATTGCTCTTTGAAGTTTGCAGGAATTTCGCTCAACGACAAATTACTACAAGGCCCTGATTTAACGAATAACCTCGTAGGAGTTCTCCTACGTTTCCGACAATATCCTTGCGCATTCACGGGCGATATTGAAAAAAATGTATTACCAAGTGAAAGTTCCTAAGAAGCACGCAAACTTCATGAGGTTCTTCTGGTTTAACCCGAACACGAACGCCAATTGCGGAGTACCGGCTGATCGTCCACGTTTTCGGCGCAACAAGCTCCCCAAGTGTCGCAAACTTTGCTCTACGACAAACAGCCCTAGACGATACGACGCACAGTGGAGAAGCAAAGCGTACAATCATTGAAAACTTTTATGTAGATGACCTGTTAAAGTCAACTCAAACTGTGCTAGGAGCTGTACAATTGAAAGATGAAGTGAAGCAGATAGTTTATTCAGGTGGATTTAATCTTACCTCGTTTACGAGCAATTCGGGCGCCTTCATGGAGACGGTTGTATATGCATCGTTACCACGTCAGCAGCAGCACAACTTGGGTTCCACCGTGACTTCGGAGAAGGCTCTCGGTGTGGCTTGGAACACTGGAAATGATAAATTAGGTTTCAACGTGAATCTAAACGGCTCGGATAAAGTCACAAGAAGGAAGCTATTACGCACTACTGCATCAATCTACGATCCGCTAGGATTAGCTGCACTTCTTTTTATTCCTGCCAAGAAGATATTTCAGGAAACTTGCCGACTTAAGCTTGGTTGGGACGATGACCTCCCACGACACTTGCACGACAAGTAGAGCAGCTGGATTGAAGGTGTGAGTTTCCTATCGACTTACGAGATTCCAAGGTGCGTAAAGCCGACCGTTTGGGTGACATCTATGGAAATGCATTTATTTTGCGACGGTTCTGAAACCGCCTACGGCTCTGTAGCCTTTTTAAAATCAGTTAATAACGGTGCCGTGGAAACTTCACTTTTATACTCGAAAGCCCGCCTTACTCCTATCAGCAACTCAACCTTGAAGACCATTCAGAGGATCGAATTGAGCAGCGCCAAGCTTGCCGTCGAAGTGGCAGCGAAGCTACAGCGTGAGTTGGATTTTAGTTTAGATGGTATTTACTTTTGGTCCGACAGCGTAACCGTTCTGCGATATATTAAGAATGAAACGGCACGCAGGAAGTTCTGGGTTCTCAAGGGCAACAGCGTCTCGAGAAGAGTGGTTGGGAGCTGCATGGCCTGCCGAAAGCGGCAGGGCAAACCTAGCCAACAACTCATGGCTGATCTTCCCACGAAAAGAGTAGCAGCCGACGTGCNCTGTGCAGTTGAGGGATGAAGTGAAGAAGATAGTTTCATCAGGTGGATTTAATCTTACCTCGTTCACGAGTAATTCACGCACCTTCTTGGAGACTGTAGCTGGTGCCTCGTCACCATGCATGCAGCAGCACAGCTTGGGTTGCACCGTGACCTCTGAAAAGGCTCTAGGTGTGGCTTGGAACACTGCAAAGGATAAATTAGGTTTTAACGTGAATCTAAACAGCTCTGATAAAGTCACAAGAAGGAAGCTGTTGAGCACTACAGCATCGATCTGTGATCCACTAGGATTGGCTGCACCTCTTTTCATTCCTGCCAAAAAAATATTTCAAGAAACGTGCCGACTTAAGCTTGGATGGGACGATGATCTCCCTCCAAATTTACATTGGAAGTGGAGCAGTTGGACTGAAAATGTAAGTTTGCTATCGACCTACGAGATTCCAAGGTGCGTAAGGCCGTCACTTGCAGTCGCAACTATGGCGATGCATTTGTTCTGCGACGGTTCTGAAACTGCTTATGGCTCTGTAGCCTTCCTAANTGATGCATTTGTTCTGCGACGGTCTGAAACTGCTTATGGCTCTGTAGCCTTCCTAAAATCAACTAGTGACGGCGCCTCTACAACTTCACTCTTGTACTCAAAGGCTCGCCTCACTCCTATCAACAACTCTACGTTGAAGACTACGTATCCCACGAATAGAGCTGAGTAGCGCCAAGCTTGCCGTCGAAGTGGCGGAGAAACTGCAGAGTGAATTGGATTTCAAACTAGATGGAGTCTACTTTTGGTCCGACAGCGTAACTGTACTAGGATATATCAAGAACGAAACTGCACGCTTTCAAAGATTCGTCGCCAACAAAGTTGCTTTCACCAGAAACTTTTCAACTAGTGATCAGTGGTTTAATGTACCAAGCAAAGATAATCAGGCCGATCTAATTAGCAGAGGTACCAACGCTACAACTCTGAAGAGTTCGTTACTATGGAACAACGGACCTAAGTTCCTGTACGACCCAATGGTCGCACCTCCGGAACAGAACTACGACCCTAACTTAGAAGAGAACGACAAGGAAACTAAACAAGAATCGAAAACGGTTACCTCGCACGTGAAGAAGTATCCCTTGGACATGTTGATGGAGTCTTCTTCGAGCTGGTATCGCCTCAAAAAGATTGCCTGGTTTTTGCGTTTGAAAAACACGCTGAGGCACCCTACCGAGCTCCGAAGAACTTCAAACTTATCACTTCTTGAACTTAACGCTGCGGAAAACGCTATCGTGCACTACCTTCAGGTGAAACACTATTCCGACGCAATNACGCAATTTCTGCGGTGAAAGAAGGGAAAGCGTTATCGAAGAAAAACTCCCTCAGAAAACTTTTTCCATTCGTCGACGAACAAGGATTGCTTCGCGTTGGCGGTCGCCTAAGTAACGCAGACGTAGCTTACGACATTCGACACCCTATCATATTGCCTGGAAGTTCCAGCATCACAGAGCTGATCGTGACCGATGTACATCGACGAGTTGGTCACCTTGGAAGAGCTGCAATTTTAGCCGAACTGCGAAGGAAATTTTGGGTAATTAAGGGCAACAGCGTCGCAAGAAGAATGGTCAATAACTGCATGGCATGCCGAGAGCGACAGGGCAAACCTAGTCAACGACAGAAGTGGTCGACGGAGCGCGATTCCCATCGCGCAGGCGACCTCGTCCTTGTGGAGGATTACCAGCTGCCGCGAAACCAGCGGCCTGTCGGTCGTGTTGTCGAGGTTTATCGCGATAGGTTTGGTCGTGTACGCTCAGCAAAAATAACATTAGCTAAATCGAAGTCAAACTCATTTAAAATCAGAAACTGTAACTATCGAGCGGCCAATCACTAAATTAATTCTTTTACGTTCTGCGCCTGAACTAAGAAACTGTAACTGATTGTCACGAATGTAAATTGTAAAAGCATTTACATAGTTGAATTGTACAGCATGTAAATAGTTCAATTGTAGGCCTACAGCGTGTAAATAGTTGAACTGTACATCGTGTGCATAGTGAAATTTTTAATGTTCGTCTATATTTCGATTAAATATTTGAATATATTAGAATATTTGATTGTAAAATTTTAATTTGTCGCTTAATTAAAAATTTTAGGGGCTGGTGTAAGCGCGGCCCACACTTCCTAGCTTCCAACAATAAAGAAAAATCCTCCCTTCGGAGGTGTAGGGCTGTCGCTTGTAGTCCCGTAGCCCTTTAGTTTATAGTTTGTCCCTACCGTGATAACATGTACAATTATAGCGCTTGGGGCGCTGTCCCGCCCGTGGTGTGCTGCGTCGCTTTGGGGCACTCTCTCCTGTGGTATTCCTACGGGAGCGGGTGTCCTTGTGGCGTCGTGGCGCAGCCCGGGTGGGACAGGGTCGCACCCTTGTATTAATTATCAAACAGATTTTAAACTTGAGAATGTTATAAAGTTGAAGGTTTTACAATTATTAGTGTTGTTAAATATGTTTCTCTTTTATCACAGAATCTGTAACTAACTCTGCAATTCTTACAATAATTTGAAACTTGCCAATACTGTTCCTTATTAGATTATTGGCATGTGTTCAGTGATTGAAAAATTAAAGGACATTGAACCAGCATCGAATTATTGATTTCCTTAACGAACCTTATACCGAAGGGCATCAGAAACCCTTCAAAGCCCAAAAGCCTTTTGTTGGCCGGATTAGGCTTTGGTTTATTAGGCGGATACTTATCAAATACGTTCTTCGGCGGAAACGATAGTAAAGACGAAATTAGTCAACTCTGCTCAAATAAAAAAATAAAAAAATATATTTAAGGCTAACGAATGAGAGAATCGATATACTATCCAGAAATATAGCAAATTCTTTGGACACGATCAGACAGTTGTCGATAGCATTATTAGAGCAACTATTGGACACTGTACATGAAGTGTTCTCTTCATTTAAGGACGTTGAATTAACTTTGACATTATTAGACCACGATTTGCTCAATCCTGAGCTCATCGAACTGGAGTCTCTAAAAGAAATTATCTCTGAAGGTTTAACCATATATCCACAGCTACACTTTCCAGTGCCCTTAGAACGAACTTATCTGACGCCCATTGCTAAAATTTTGAGAATTCATCGGGTAGACCATCTGAGATATGTGACTCTCATACCTCTTACACATAAGCAGCAGTTTCAGGTAAGAGAAATAATACCTCACTCCGTAAGTATTGATGGCTTATCAGGAAATGTCTTAGCTGGGCCTGAAATAAAAAAAGTTATTATTGATCTATAAAAAGGAAACTTATATTTCTGTCCAACAGGAGGATTTGTATACGATAACAAATGATACCCGACTATTGGTAGAACTGAAGCCTATTTACAGTCAATCTAAACTTACCTGTGAATGGACTCTGTACAACGATGACCAGCCTAATGCATTGCAGTTATGCGACTTCAAAAAATTTAGACATGCAAATAACACCCTTATGGTGGAAAATGAGGAAAACAGACTGGTTTATTTTACTGAACCAACCATAGTTAACTTAAATTGCCCAACAAAAAATGTGCGTGATACACTGCACGTGTTACATCAGATCCCCTCCTTTTGTGATATTAAGACGCCTTATACTTACTGGCCTGCAAAACAAACAACTACGGTAGAACTTGAGATAAACAATAACACCAGAACATTGGATTTAAGTGCTACTCAGTTATTACTTATTGATGTGAATGAAACGGGAAAGGTTCACGCTAGTCTGCGTGAAATGATCAAGCAATTGTCTGATAAGGGAGAGAAGTATACAATCGACTTCGACGCATACTGGCTAACTGTCAAGGAAGTTTAATCATATTCAATCTATTCACAGACTGCATTGACCGTCGTATAGTAATCATACACTCTATCATTCTTAGTCTTCTGGTGATTCGATGGTTATTGCAGCGTAAAGGAACACATGCGACTGATTCTCTGACAGACAGGTTCGCTCACGTCCGAGATAGTGGGAGGGAGAAAAAAAGATAAGTTTAGCGCAGCTAAAAATAGCCTGAGAGAAAGCATTATAGAGAAAGGAAACAGGCTTGCATCTAGTCTAAAGGATGTACGACAGCGAGCCGAAGTTGGCACGAACACTGACAATCATTCACTACCTATGGATAATCTGACGAGTTTGTATCCCGCTTTGCCTCGATATAAATAAATGTTGCTCTGTGGTCCACGAATATCCCAGTACTTATTGACTTGTGGACCTTGGTGAGGTTAATTCAACAATCAATTAACGTTAATTAAGCTTTACTCAAACCAATCCAAGTAATGGCCATTAAACAGTAAAACAAACGCACCTGGGAACGCGTATCGCTAGAGAAACATACCTGTATAATCATTAAGACGCTTACTAACGCCGCGCCTTCTGTGCCTTTCTCTACCGATGGTTGCGAGACTACCTATGGTTTACCTTGCCGTGCGACGCTCATTGGGTCACAACCGGCAACGTCGAAGAAGGTTCCTTGCTTGGCAGCATGCGACCTCCCCCAGGGGGAGCACTATTGAGGACCTGGACCTCACAGGAGAAGCGACTACCAGTAGGCCGTCACTCCCAGATTTGGCCTCACAACTTGCAGCCCAACATAGGTGAAACCAGGCATTTCACCAGGCCTTCACCGTGCCAAGGACTACTGTCTCCTCTCTCATGTATTTTTCTCATTGTATTCCGCGTTGGGCTTGTGTGTTGCAACCTAGATTTAGTGCTAATAGCTTTCGTGCCTCTCTCATGCACCGAAATAGGAGTTCTAAAAACATTCAAGCATAGTGTATCAGCGGAGGCTGACGTTTGGCCTCGAGAAACTGTCGCGGCTGCAGGTCAAAGTAACAGTGTAACTTTCACGTAGCGATGCATATAAGCGCCCCTTCAGCAAGTGACTGTGTTCTTTTCGCGCCATCGTTCTCGACGAGCAGAGGACCCAGCTGCAGCTATAACCACTCTCCCATTATACATTGCACCAACTCTCCTATTATATTTTGTGCCAGTTCTCTCTAAGATTTTTAAGCCTGAACTTATAGACAATTGTAAACGTTCGAACTCCACGCAACAACTTACTGTCAATTTGCTTTGTATTCCTAAGTAAAGCCAGAAAAATCAACAAGTGTTCTTACCCTTTTTGAACCTTAGCAAGGTTCAACATGGAGGCGCTCTCGATATATTCGCTAGAAAGAAGGAGAGAGCGTTATATTATACTATATATCTGGAAGATGGCTAACGGTGTGGTGCCGGAAGTTCTTGACCGGTCTAGTGTTGGCCTGAAGACTGCTGATGGAGACCATAGGGGCTTCCGTTTCAAGACTCTGCGGATACATGATGGGGCTCCAGCGCGAGTTAGAACGCTGCTTGAAAACTCCCTCATGATTCGTGGGCCCCGTCTTTTCAATTGCCTTCCCCGTGAACTCAGAGACATTCGTGGCTCTTTTGAGACGTTCATGAGGAGCCTAGTCGCGTTGCTGACGACAGTTCCAGACCGTCCGATACTTCCCCACTACTACCAGACCTCCGGCAGCAACAGCATCATTGACCAGATCGTCTGCCGCGAGCGTGCTGGGGGAGGATGAGCCGGACGTTGACAACGAAGGGCGGTGCCTCAGCATGGCCCGGGACCGAAGAGGGCCCGAACTGCGTCCAGTAAGATCCATTAGGATGCATCATAATGGATTTTCCTATTGAATATCAGTGAGTTTATTATATACTGTATGTATGCTGTAGGTAACATATTTCATATAAGCATGTACAAAGATACTATGCTGCAGTTTGTGAAGTGTACATAGATGTAGTTGATAAAATTTGCCTTTACAACGTATTTGCTTTGCTTCCGTTATATTATAGTGATATTATTTTCATGCACTAAAACTCATACACTACGATATTGTGATATATTGCAATTATGCAAATGATGCTTTGCTTTTCTGTTCGGGAAGTAGCTTAAATAGATTCATTGAGTTACAAAACCTTGACTTGCAATTTACCCCTTCCATAAGGAACTATACGCTATTATATGTCAAAATCGCGGCCATATTGAATTTATGCGAATGAGGATTGGTCGTACTGTAGAAGAAATAGTTTCAGTGGATTCTTTGTGTCGAAAAACTCTAATTTGGAGTTTTGCAGCACTCAATTATTACTTCTAGAAAGAGAGATATGACTTCTTATAGACTATCGGCGGCCATTTTGGATCAATTTCAATGCATCAAAATGCCCAAGGGTGCCACGCCGTTACTTGGATTCTTCAAATATAGGGTCTGAACGTCAACAATCCATAAAAAAACATCGTATGGACAAAATCCAGGTTTACGAAAAAAATTGTTCACTCACATTGTATATAAGCTGATTGGAGTTGCATTCAAATTCGTCGCAGTGTTTTACTCAAGATCTTACTTTGGAAGACGCACTTTTATTTAAAAAAGAGGACAGGGAATGTAAATGGAGAACGATGTAGAAGTTCACTGTCTTAAAATTTTATAAAAAATCTGTATGAATTTCAGGACCAGCAGGAATCAGGAATAGTACCGGAGAGTTGAATGGTAGTTATTTATTAATTTGAATGTTTAAAAAAAAAATCACATCCATATAAAGAAAAACACACATTAGGGCCCTCGCTGTTGCAAAAGAGCTCCCATAACACGTCGTTCGAGAGGTCATCAAGAATTCAAAGGGTTCAGAGAAAGGTTTCACAATAGTACCTCACCATACTATCTTCCTTATATTCGCGAAGGGCACACAAAAAAGTCACAAAGAGCTCATCAGATGAGAGGTCACTAAGAGCTCATCAGACAGGAGGTCACAAAGAGCTCATCAGACAGGAGGTCACAAAGAGTTCATCAGTTAGGAGGTCACAAAGAGCTCATCAGTTAGGAGGTTACAAAGAACTCATCAGGTAGGTCACAAAGAGCTCATCAGGTAGAAGGTCATAAAGAGCTCATCAAACCGGAGTTCACAATGAGCTAATCAGATAGGAGGTTACAAAGAACTCATCAGATAGGAGACCACAATGAGCTCATCAGATAAGAGGTTACAAAGAGCTCATCAGATAGGAGATCACAAAGAGCTCATCAGATAGGTCACAGAAAGCTCATCAGATAGATCACAGAGAGCTCTTCAGATAGGCCACAAAGAGCTTATCAGATAGGAGGTCACAAAGAGCTCATCTGATAGGAGGCCACAAGAACTGATCAGATAGGAGGTCACAGAGAGTCGTCAGATAGGAGGTCACAGTAGATCAAATAAAAATCACGTACTATTGGAGGTCCGGTGAATAGGCTTTAGCAAAAAACAGAAAGTCTCCATAAAACATGAAAGAAAAAATTTCGTAGCCGCCAGACCTATTACTTTTTTAGTAAGCGAGAACACAAGATCTTGTGCACAAACTTCCACAAATAGCACGTTTCTCACTAGGGCCAACTGTCCGTGGAGAAGCAAAACTCTACTGGTATTTTCAGAAACTATTACATGATTCAAAAGTTTAAACTTTTCTTCTAGAACCAAGGTGCTATCACTTGAGGAAAAGAAGGAACATATAGCACATCTGCAGGCACGTGGAACCCATTCATGAGAGTGTTCCTACACTGGATCAAAACGCACTAAGAACAGCAAGGCGAGCAAGAAGAGGAAGAACCAACCCAGGCATCAATGGTAAAATTACATAAAAAACTATAGCACTCTGAGAGCGCATACCTTCGCCAAGCAAGGGAACGGCAGCAAAAAATTCAAATTGGCTTTGAAGCCATAATTTTCTTGGTATAAACTCCAAAATCTAATCATTTGTGAATTTTGATAGTAATCACAACTTGTGTAATTTCCTTGAAGATCCGTTCATAACTTTTTGAGTTATACAGCTAACACACGTTATGACAAACATGAGTCAAACATGCAAACGAACTAACCGATCTGTACCAAAATTTAATCATTTATGTCTTTTAACATTACTAACAACAGCTATATATTTCATAAAGATCCATACAATATTTTTTGAGTTATTGTGCTAATAAGCATAAAATTAAAAACAGTGACAAACGAACGAACAAACGGATCATTACCAAAATTTTATCATTTACTCTTTGTTATATTTATTTAACATTTATTTCTCTACAGGCGGGAGGTGTTCTTGGATTATTATATTAGAGCATACATTATAAATTGTGTGTACATTCATTTCTTAGCAATATTACAGCTATGAATTATTCTTGGAATATTATATTAGAGCATATATTAAAAATTGTGTGTACATTCATTTCTTAGCAATATTACAGCTATAAATTCAAAACTTAATCTACATGGCTCAGCGCCATCACATACCAAACGAGTTAACTGGACTGGCTCCGCAATAGTGCCACCTAACAATCACCCTCGCACGAGAAGCAAAATTAAATATAGTTATGTTTCTACTAATATTACAGCTTATTCAGTTAAAGTAAAGTAAATGGGAAATGCAGTTATTGCTTCGCGAGGGAAGATCTACATGGCTTAATGCTATTTCACCTGATTGCCTAAATACTATTACATACAATTTCATCCAATAGGTATGGCGGTACAATACAGCATGACCTACAGTACAAATATGTAAATTTGAAATTATGTATTTATGTCTCGATGTCTTGAGATGGCATTATATCAAATACTGAAGAATATGAAGAGAAACATTTGCTTATTGGAAAATTCTATTTAAGCTTTGGAACACGCGGTATCACAGCTACATCTCACTGTGTTAACCTGCCGAAATTTCAACAAAATTTAACGATTTCAATTTCGACGACCATCTTCGAACCTCCCACCTGATGAGCTGAGGACAGCGAAA
>LQNS02278096.1:3065752-3079038 GCA_001587735.2 Parhyale hawaiensis | reverse complement strand
GTATCTGTGCTACAGCTAACGCGAGAGGCAAATATATTGGCGATTTTCGTCCTTCATTCTTCATTGTTTTGCGCTTTATTGAGTTCAGGAAGCTGGCGTATCTGTGATACGGCTGATGACTAATCCCTCGGCCACAGGCCACGTCTTTCTAATTGTTTCTACGCCCGAAAATTTTAAAATAAATTTTGGGGAATTTTGGGCAGCTTCAGTAATTATTAGCAAAAATACTGGTCGTATAAGATATCATACATGGAATTTCGGTGTTGTTTGTGATGTTGACGGGGAATTGCCATGGTACAATAGGAAGGTTTCACTGATCTATCTGAAGCGCCTTAAGCCAAACCGTGAAAGCTCCTCGGGGGCTGCTAGCTTATGGGCCTATGAATACTCCACGGGTCCAATGATACGCGGAGGTCAGCAGTTCTGTGCAGCTGGGCAAGGTCTTTTTAATAATTTTTATGCCCCTGAGCTCTTCTGAATGAACGGGTTAGGACCTTGAAAATGCCCATGTGGGGGTGGGCACTAGGTGTGCTAGCAAAATTCAAGGGGGGGGGGGAGCAGCGAGAAACAAAAGCTAGGCCATAAGCAGTACATTTTTTTTCAAGGCCTCATTTCCAGTGAAGGGTGGGTGTAACTTTTTGGGGAAGGAGTGTGTCCCCACGATCCTCCCATGGCTACTCCACTGCAGGGAATTATGGATATTACCAGTGGCCCGTGCCGTCATTATAAATGACGGCAAAAAATTAAAACGTGACCAAAACCCCCACCGTCTTTTGGGCTTCCTCATTTCTCCCTTATCTAATACTGAAGAAAAAGATTGCAGGGTACCCAACTTTTTTTGCTTTTTGAAATCTGAATTTTGTCCTATATCTCATTAGTTCTATTTTTCCCCTATCTAATACTGAAGAAAAAGATTGCAAGGTACCCAACTTTTTTTTCGCCTAAGAAAAAGATTGCAAGGTACCCAAGTTTTTTTTCGCCTTTTGAAATCTAAATTTTCTCCTATCTTTTTCCCATAGAGCGTGACAGGAAAGATATAAATATAGTTATAAATAAATAAAAACACGACGTGAATTATTATATAGTACTGATTATCAACCAAGAGGATAGACATAATGTATCACACATCGAGTCTCAGTGTAGAAGAACAAGTGTGGTGTCTCCATGCTAAAATATGAAAGTTTCACGAGTCTGTCTGAAAGGCCTTGCAAAGCCGTGAAAGTTTCACGGGTCCAGCTAGTGCATTATGATTCTTAGTTTCTTCCCACAGATAATTTCGTTGCAGCAACGATTCTTCCAACTTTGACGCAAGTGTCGACGAAACAGCTTCAATAGCCAAAAACCCATCGGACATAAGTATAATGTCCTAGCGTATTTATGATACCATATCGGAATCAATTATTTTGAATGTTGCTGAACTGTCTGCAAAAGTTATTAATTTTTGCCACGGCAGAGAAACAAAATAAGAGTGGCGATACTCAGTTATTATGAAGCTGTGAACCCTCATCTGCATGAACTTTGATGTAGGCAATGGTATGAAGGAAAGCATGGTAAATGAAGCAGGATCGACACAAATTCTTCGCTGTCATTTCTGACAAGGCTGGCACACTAGCATTATAGATATTATAATTCTGCTTGAGGCCCCATCCGTCTGTGTGTACGTCTGCCCGTCCATGTGCCTGCACGTTACGCTTTTTCACTGTTAGATAGTGGCAGCTTCAAGTTGCAAGAAGCTATGATTTCCACCGGAAGGAAGTTCAAAGATAGGTGTCTATTATTATTACAGACTTCACGCTTGAGCTCCTACGGACAGGGTTACCTACATTGTCCCCTGGGGGCGCTGCTCCCTTTTAACATAGGATTAGCGAACTTTAACTAACTGTACCCTGTGGCCTATGGCCCATCCTACTTATGCCCTCTGAGGGGTGTTACGTAATATCATTCTCCAACCTAGGAGCGAGACCACCAGTGTTACCCCCCCGGGCAAAGCGACTTAGAGGAAATAATTTACGTGTCAGTTATTCCCTCACAGCGAGTGATCGTGCTAGAAAAAATAATATTGCATTTCGAGTTAATGGTTTCTGCAAGTATACTGAATTACGACGCTTTTGCTACACTAAGTCCGTCCAGCGCAAATAATTTCGGCTGCGTTGACATTAGACGGATTTTGATCATAGAACGCAAGTTTGACGTAGCCGAGCCCAATGCGGTCCTGACTTCCCTTATTAGGGTTGGTGCCACGGAAGTTCATGAGAGTCGTGTCTTCCTGCACCACTCCGTGACTGTCCTCATACTGGTCATCGGCGTTCCTGGTGAGGTCAACATGAGCGAACTTGTTCCTTCTCAGCGACACGATGGCCCTGTCCTGCAGAAAGATCATTGTTGCGATTTGTCCTCCTGTTTATCTCTATCGTTTCATATTGGAATTTGGAAAGATCCAATAATAGCATTAATCAATAGGAAAGGACACACTTGTTTGCTAGAGGAACTCTGTAAAGTCTGTGTCCCCCACTATGTGGATTTACACATGCAGCATATTTCTCTCACTAGTGATAAAAGTAAGACGCTGAATTACAATTTAAAATAACCTTTCATTTGTTATATACGTGATAGTCTGCAAAATTTCCATTTTGTACTTCAATCGAATCCTATAACTTGCTCTTTATTCCCGTAATAAAGGAACAGCGGAGCAAAAAAAAGGAAAAATGCGTTACTGTCTTTTCAAAATTTGAGGTAGGAAAGATTAGAGATTAACTAATAAACTTCAATAGTAAAGCAATGGGAGAGTTAATTTCGCTACACACAGAGAACGGTGAGGTAACATTCACTAAATATTTTATTGCCTCCGCCGAGGAGATTTGTCTGTCTCTTGTCTGTTTCTTTGTCTGTCACCAAGATAATTCAAAAAGATATGAACGGATCTTTAATAAATTTACAAGGATTGTTAAGCATGTTAACAGTAACGGATGATTAAGTTTTGGTAAAAATCCGTTTATCTGACTCTTTGTCTGTCTGCCTATTTTTATCAAAGATACGGTATAACTCAAAAAGTTATCTACAGATTTTCATGAAACTTACTTCGAGTTGTTAAGCATATTACGAAGAGTATATCACCAAATTTTTGGGATGATCTGTTTCTTCTTTCGTCTTTTTGTCGCTACGTTTGATTTTCTACTTGTCAGCACAATACCTGGAAAAGTTATGGATGGATCTTTTTGAAATTTACAGGAGTTGTTGGTAATGTTGAAAGACATATATGAGTAAATATTGGTGATGATCGGTTGATCCATTTGTGTGTTTGACTAATGCTTGTCATAATGCTTGTTTTAAGTATAACTAAAAAAATGATGAACGAATCTTCATGAGAATTGCAGGAACTTCTATTACTATCAAGAAGCCGAAACGATTAGATTTTGGTGTTGATACAAGGAAAATCGTGGTTTCAAAACCAATTTGAATTTTTCGTTACCGCTATCTTGCTTGTCGGAGGCATGTATGCATGCGTTCTCAGAATGCTCTCTAGTTTGGCATATTTTGTTGAGAAAAACCAAATAATTTAGTTATTACGCGGCAGTCAAAGAAAATGTTTACTTAATTGTATATTTTAATTTGTTTACTATTACTTGATGTATATATGTGGTAATTATGACCCCATATTAGTATCAGTTACCAAACGCTATTTTGTTATTAGGAAGAATAACCAATTCAGTCAAGTTCCAAACTTTTAAAGCAAAATTTACCGTAAAATTTGGTAATATAACCAAAATATTTGACCAAATCCATTGATAATATCCACTAAAAATTAAATTATCTGATAGTCACACCTATCGTCTAGTTATTTAATTAAATTTAGGTTATTGCGACCAAACCGGTCACTGTGTGTACATTTCATTGCTTACGCAGAGATTCTTGCGCATTTGAGCACTTCTACTTCATAATATTGCAAATATAAGAAGAGCAAGGCGTTGTGAGGTTGATGAACCCCTCAAGCAACAGGTTGACTTGCTGCTGACTATAGCTGTTCACTTTCCAGAAGAATAGCTAAAGTATGAGTTGTTTGTTGCAGTTCGCACGCAATGACAGACGGCAAACGTCAAGCTCTGAATAGAATCAATAGACATCCTACGTCTCAGTTAGTTTAATATTGTAATTACATGTCGTTGTAGTGTAACATTTAAACAACGTAAGTTGTAGTCACGGCCCTCACAGAAATGTGACCGTCAAAGGGACTGGGTAACTATTACGTTAGTGTGTTTCCGCCATTGCCGTCAGCATTGAAATTATTTGTACACACTGCATTAGCCAATATTTTTCTCAAGTTCACCAAAACTGCTGGGTATACAGTCCCTAAAAAATAATATGCCCATAGTATAAAACAAGCTTGAAAAGGAAATGAGTTTCTGGAAAAACTAGAACACTTGAAAAAATTTTCAAATGTTACGACGACACTGATTATTCATATAGTATTAATGTATGAACATTGTGATATGTCAATTATTTTTAGCCTGGGCTTTCATTTTCATAGCTTTAAGCACTTATCTCTTACAGTGTTCGATGAGGTTTGATGTTCTTCCGTTCTTTATTAATGACCTTGCGTTTTAGTTTCTGGTAGTTCGTTAGGAGTACGACGATTTATCGTCGCTTTTAGTATGCAGCATAAACTCTCTAGTGGATTCAAGTTAGAACGTTTGGACGGCCATGGCATAACTGTTATATTCTTGAAGATATTCAGTTACAGGCTTTGACGAAATTTTAAGGTTATTATCTTGCTGGAAGGTGAATCGTTGACCTAAACCAACTTTCGTTCAGGAACTTTGTTCACTTCTGCGAACACATGGAAGGCTACCGACAATATCCAAATAAACACAGGAATATCAGTGTGCAAAGTCAGGAGTTAGTTGGTAAGTGGATGGTCATCGAAGATCAACATTCATTAGACGGTTACTCACCCTGAGTGTAACCGGGTACGGCAGTAAGTCCAGTCCTTTGGCCTGACAGGCATCGTGGGCGCTTCTGCAACCAATAATCGACTAAAGTAGACCTTTCACTCGGTAATGCCGGGTACCCCATAAGTCTCCTTACCTAAAAAAACGTTTCTTGACACGAACCAATTTTATTAACATAGCTAATATGCTCGATAAGCTTGCCATTTTGTCGGGAACACATTTAAATGCATGTCCTCCACTGCTGCTATGATGAACACTTCTAAGAATATCTGGATTCATGTTTGTAAATATGTTTGCGACCCGTTCCTTGAGATGACTTATATTTTGTATCTTTGCCTGATACACAATGGCTTTTTAATGTCCTCAAAGGTAAACATCAAAAGGCGTAAGGTCCGGGGATCTGTGAGGTATTGTTGGGGTTATCTGAAATATAAAGCAATGTAAGTAAGAACCTTATATGTATGAAATGTATTATGCCTGCTATGCATGGACTCTTGCGGGACACTCTGTAGTTTCCGTCATTGCCAGACTGCATTCGAAGCGAGTGGGGAGTAGATCGAACATTTAAACACTTTTGGTCAGGCGCTGCCCTCCAGGTCTATTTCGGTCATCGAGCTATTGTGAGTCCATCGGATCTTATTGCTGTGGGCTTCTGGACCGTTTTGTCTTCATTGTTACACAAATTTTGCTGTATCCCATTGCTTAACCCTTTAACGGCCCGGCTGCATAAATTACATGGCATTACGTACCCTACGGCTTGCACGATATTGCATTAAACTAAACTTTTTTTATCCATCACCTGAAACTTTCAATGAACAAACTACGTACGAAAAAGGGTACTCCGATATTTTACAAGTTCATCTATTATGATCATCCTTTGCAATACGAACTAGTTATCCCATGCACCCGCTTCTTGCTTCTTTATGTTGTTATGTTTTAGTTGTGAGTTCTTTATGAGTTCGTCTGAGCTTTTAATAGTGAGGTTTATCTTCGATGGAGAATAATAGGGTGGTCCTGCTCTAGTACAGAGTGGTGAACGAGCGATGTTAATTTTTTATTTATTATTTACATCTTAAGTACATCACTCATTGGAGTAGGTTACATGTGATGAGCTGCTATAGGGCATAAGTACTGGCAATGGAACCTAAGTGTAATCCTCCAAGGTGGAGACATGTAAGGTACTACGTCCACACAGTAAATGCTGATCACATTTACCAGACACATTCTTATTACCACATAACTTCCGGCACATATTTAAAATTTGGCAGCGAGCTGACTCCCGTTGACTTTTGAAGGTAGGAAGTCGCAGTAAATCATTTGATAGAATAAATGTGTGCTTTTGAGGTGAGCAAGCATGCGGGCTGAGTCCAGGCTTAATTTCCGTATCACAGATAAAATAGAATTTAATTCTCATCCCTTAAATTTTGTCCCCTGCTGAAGCGAAGTTCCCAGATTTTTATCATAATAAAAAAAAAAATCAAGGAATGAGCGCAAATACTGATATTTCAGCTCTGAAGCCAGTAGACTGATGCTATTCTTCGATCGTCTTAGATACTGTAGGCCAGTAACTGTAGGCCAGTAGGCCAGGGGACTAAAAATTCTGAATTTCACGTCTTTCGTACAATCGACTCATCGGTATCTTGGCTACTACGCGTCTTAAATACCAGTTTCGCCCTGGCTCCTGAACGATTGCAGATTGCATGGCGTACTGTAAATTGTCCTCCTGGGGCGTAGCTCCACAAGTGACGCTCGAATTTCTTTCTGTCTAAAAGCAAAGAAACTGTGCGCAAACAAGAAACAAATAAACAAGGAAAAAAAAAAGCAGCGTGGTCCGCAAACTTTTAGTTAGTTCACTTCACCATTGACTTTCGAATTTTTCCTTATCTTAGAGCAAATAAAATATGTGCAAACACGCGTGCTATTTGAACGCATGTTTGCACACATAAATAAAGCTCACAGAATGTAGTATAATATAGATAGATAGACTGACCGACGGACAGACGGATTGACGGACAGATGGGGGGACGGACGGACAGAGGGACAGGCGGACAGAGGGATAGAGGGACGGACGGACGGACAGGCAGACGGATGGAGGGACGAACGGACTGAGGGACGGACAGGCTGAGGGACGGACGGACTGACGGACGGACACACTAATGGATAGACGGACGGAGAGAGGGACGAAGGGAGGGGCGGACGGAGGGAGAGACAGACCGACAGATGGCTGGACGGACGGATGGATGGAGGAACGGACGGACAAACAGACAGACAGACGGATGGACTGACTGACGCACAGAGGGGCGGACGGATGGAAGGAGGGACGGACGAACGGACGGACTGATGGGCGGACGGAGGGACGGACGAACGGACAGAGGGACGGACGGACGGGGGAGGGACAAAAGGACGGCGGACGGGTGGATGGACGGACGGAAGGACAGACGGAAGGACAGACGGAAGGACAGACGGATGGAAAGACGGGCGGAAAGACGGACGGACACCCGGACGTAAAGACAGACGGACAGGCGAACGGACAGGAAGATGGACAGACAGACGGACAGATAGACAGGCAGACTGACAGACGAACAGGAAGACGGACAAACAGACGGACAAACAGACAGACAAAGAGACAGACAGACAGACAAAGAGACAGACAGACAGACAGAGAGACAGACAGAGAGACAGACAGACAGACAGAATGACAGACAGACAGAGAGACAGACAGAGAGACAGACAGACAGAGAGACAGACAGACAGGCAGACGGATAGACGGACAGACGGACAGATGGACAGACGGACAGACGGACAGGAAGACAAGAAGACAGGCAGATAGGCAGACAGGCAGACAGGCAGACAGGCAGATAGGCAGACAGGCAGGCAGACAGACCGGCAGACAGACAGGCAGACAGGCAGGCAGACAGGCAGCCAGACAGGCAGCCAGACAGGCAGCCAGGCAGATAGACAGACAGACAGACATATATACAGACGGACAGGCGGACAGAAGGGCAGATGGGCAGACGGTCAGACGGACAGACGGACGGACGGACAGACGGACAGACGGACCGACAGACAGACATGCAGACGGACAGACGGACGGACAGACGGATAGACGGACGGACAGACGGATGGACAGACGGAGAGACGGACAGACAGACAGACAGACAGACAGACAGGCAGACAAGCAGAGAGGCAGACAGGCAGGCAGACAGACAGGCAGACAGACAGGCAGACAGGAAGACAGGCAGAGAGGCAGACAGGCAGGCAGGCAGGCAGGTAGGCAGGCAGGCAGACAGACCGACAGACCGACCGACCGACCGACAGACCGACAGACCGACAGGCAGACAGACAGGCAGACAGGCAGGCAGGCAGGCAGACAGGCAGACAGGCAGACAGGCAGACAGGCAGACAGGCAGAGTGACAGAGAGACAGAGAGACAGGCAGACAGGCAGACAGGCAGACAGGCAGACAGGCAGGCAGGCAGGAAGGCATGCAGGCAGGCAGGCAGACAGACAGACAGACAGAGAGACAGACAGACAGTAGATAGATAGACAGACAAAAAGACAGATAGACATAGGGGACCCATCCAACCCCACAAACTGATTCCGTTTGCATGGGGCTGCTGTCAGCTGCAATATGCTTGAAGAAATGACACTCAGAACTGGTCTGGGGTTCTCGAAACCCGTATTGCATCAATTTAATGTTGTAGATGTTGTTGTTGTTACGTAGGGGGCGGCTCCGAAGGAGGTCGGGCGTGTGGCGGAAGGTATGAGAAGGAAGGCAGGGAACACAAGAAGTCAGTCACAGATAAAGGGCTGTCCCATAGAGAGGTAGGAAGGAGGGCGGTAGTGTAGGCGGAACGCTCAAACAGGTGGTTTACGGTTTGGGGGGGGGGTGGCACTCGGGGCAGGTGTCGGGATCCGCCAGTTCGATCCTATGGCGGTTGTAGATAGTTATATGGGGCGTATCACTGATGCTGCTGCATATCGTTTTTTTTTTTTTGTGAAAAGTTTGAGCGGTATTGTAGGGATGAAATTAAACTTTTTCTATTTGTTCACTGTAAAATCAAGCCGGCAGGTGAAATTTAGCTAGCTTTCACAACAGTATCATAATCAATACCGTAGTATATATAGTATATATACTCACACACACATATATATATAGGGTGTTTTTTAAGAGCTAGCTACAAGTTTAAATTTTGGAAAATAATACAATTAAGTGCATTAGATTGAAAACTATGATATTAATCGAAAGTTTAATGCTTGGTATAAACACTTGAAAATGATTTCGAGTATATGGCTGCCGCGTCTCTTCTTCAGAAACTTGATTGTGGACGTCCTATTTTGGGTTACTTTTTCCAGCGTTTCCGCCGAAATGTCACACATAGTTCATATAATATTGGTCTCCAATGCCTCAATCGCTGCTAGTTTATCAGCATAAACTATTGACTTAGCCTAACCTCACAGGAAATAATGAAGAGGTGTCACATAGCAAGACCTTGGGGCCAATTGACAGGTCCATTTCTTGAAATTATTTCATTTTTAAACTTTGTTTTCAACAATTCGATTCTTGCACTCGCTGTAGGGCAGGTTGCGCCATCCCGTTGAAACCACATCTAGTCAAGATCGATGCCCGCCAGATTTTCAAATAAAATGTCCCTCAACATGGAGCGATATCGATCTCCATTGATGGTGAATTGACGAGTTATCATCAAAGTACGTTTTCACTATCCTGTAGTGCTCGCCAAGTGCCAGTCCTACCATGGTGACAGTTTGTATCACACCGAGTGCTTCGGAACTTTGGAATTTTGGCAGTTTGGCTGCATGTGGCGTGATCAGAAAGTTGTCAGATGCTCCAATTCATTTTTAATGGGTAATGCCGCGCATTAAACTTTCGATTAAGGACATAGTTTTCAATCTAATGTACTTTATGGTATTATTTTCCCTAATGTAAAGTTGTGACCCTCATTAAAAAAACACCCTATATATACATAAGTTAGGTGTAGATGTACACGACGCGGGGAACGCCAAGAATTATTTTAATTTCAAATAAGATATAAATCATGTTTCATAGTATGTACTGCAATATTTGCTGCATTTGCAAAATAGATGTTTCTCTATCACCCAACAATTTCATGCGCCCAAAAGACAGCCGCACTGCAGTAGCAACGCACGCAGTTCACTCGCCGTTTGGTACCTATTTGGTTTGCTCTTCTGTATAAAGAAAAATCTCTCAGTTTTGACCTCTAATGCACTCTCTACTGCTTTGCATGTTTACTTAGCTATCTATGGTGGGTTAGAAAACATAAGGTATCAGTTCAGCACGTCATTTGGTCATCAGACATCAAATGCTATAGTGAAAGTCAAGAGTTATGAGAAGGTTCGAAATTCAATTCAACTTGCACTCTAATATGGCTATGCGAACTCGCAGTAAAGTTCTACTATTCGCACAGCATACATAATTGTTATTCACGCGCAGTTATTTAATAAACGGAATAGCATTTCTTCGTCTTGTGTACATAAATGAGACGTTGCACTTCTCATATAAGGGTTAACCAGCAGCTGTCATAAAGCTCAGCCAAACTGAGAGAAATATAGTTGTCTGATGACTCAGTTTTCCTGTAGGCTGAGCAGCGCTTTTAACTCTCAGTGTTCCATATAGGCGACAAATTAACGTACCTACGCATTCTAGCTCTTTACCTATCTTTTAAATGGCAATACGGCGCTTTCATTGATTATATTAGAGCAAAATGATCTTTATTATCACACATATATAATCATGCGTTTTTACCTTACTGTATAATGTAAATGAAATATGGAAAAAGTAAAGTCGACTTCGACTGTGCCCTCTACTGGGGAACCCACACACTACTTCGTGCTTTAGATATAGGCTAACTGTAAACGTTAATCCGTAGCCTCTCATCTATGATTCCCTCTGCCCCATAGCCCCCTATCGCCCCTTTTGGCTTCAAGACGCCCCATTAAAACTTGCCAGTGCCTACAGGGAGGCGATATTGCCCACGTTGGAAACCACCGATCTAAACATAGACTGTATGCATACATGAGGGGTATAACTTTTCGAACTTTTTTCTAAAATAAAAACCATCAAAACTGAGCAATTATCTAATAGTAAATATAATGTCAACAGCTGATAAAATTGACCGTTTCGGAGAAAAGTATCACATCATCAGAAAATAAATTTGAATCTATACCTATGAATAAAAAATAATTTTTTCCTATATTAATAATTTAGTGCGGGGATCTTGCATGTTGTCGGGATGAGATCTAAAAGGCAAATGAACCAAGGTAGGTGCATAGGCTGGATGTCAGCTCCTGTACAGTCAGCGGGTGTAAGACTAATTGGAGACCGTGTGAAGTAGTACAGATGAGGTCATGATGTTAAGGCTGGTTCTTGTTCTGTGGAGAGGGATTCTAATGTTGTGAGCTCTATTGGATTAGAAGAGTCTATGATGGAGAAGTCATTTTTGCTTATGGGATGGTTATTTTGTTCAGCGTCTAGGTGAGGGGCTGAATGGGAAGGTTTTGCAAGTAGTAAACCTGTTCGACTAGATACACTTAAATGTAGGATTTGTGCCTGAGTATACTGGTAATTCATTAACCACATATACTATGTTTTATTTATGCGGGTATTGCTTTTCAAACAGATGAGAAAGTTTCGTGTGTATTTTGATTTGTGAGATTGGCAGTGAGCATAGCGGTTGAAAGATGTGTTTTTAAAAATGTGGGAAAGTTAGTGTATGGCCAGTGCTGTCTTTTCTCCGGTGGTCCTTTTAAACCGCCCACGGTAGCTGCATGCTTCCTTTCTCAGCTCTAACACCTTGTATCGCTCGTTCGATTCCCCGTGCACACGAGCTCTTTGCAGATCTTGGTGTGCTGACTCGGCAGTTGTGTGTGCATGCTCGGCACCGTGGCGGAACTGCTTNTCAGAGATGAGGGGGGTGGGGGGTCTCGGGTTATTTGTTCCTTCCGTCAAATTGGCGCCATAGTTCGTAACCCGAGGGCGACTGCGACTACACTTACTTATCTGGGGCCAGTGGGCTCATAACCGCAGTACAAACCAGTGCATGTGGGTTTCCCAGGTGAGGGTGTGGTCTAAGTTGACTTTACCTTTACTTTAGCTTAGTTCTGAATTATAATCCGATCTCTTCTCTATCTGTTTTTAACAAAATATTCGAAAATATTATATTTAGACGCCTCAGCTCGTAGTTTAACAAATGTAAGGTTTCATCGCCTATGCAGTTTGGTTTTACGAAAGGTACGTCAACTTCATGTGTAATTTTATCATTATTTCAGATAGTTTAACAGCTTCCATCACGAGAAGTTTACCATTTGCTTGTTATTAGACCTCAAGAAAGCCTTCGACACCATAAATCCTGATTTATTAGTTACTAAATTGAAGAAGTACGGTGTTACCAATAACGCAATCGCTCTTTTAAGTTCCTACCTTGCTAACTGTACACAATACGTTTCATATGATAATGCCTGCTCGACAGATAAGCCAATGTTTCTATGAGTTTCCCATGGATCGACACTAGGTCCCTTTCTCTTTAATGTTTTTATCAACGATACCGTTTTAATACTCGGTGCTAGTTGCGTCGTATTTGCGGATGAGCTGATGATAATTTTAATCAAGCTATGAGAAGAATTGAGCAATTTATAGACCGTATTGCATTATGACGAACCAGTAATAAATTGATTCCTCACGAGACAAAATAAAACTGATGTTAGTAACGACCAAAGACATTCCAGAGCTTCCTGGTATATTTTCAACGGTGTCAGACTCAAATAGGTCCAGGAAATAAAGTATCTTGGCTTAATTTTAGATTCGAACCTATTTTTTAACCTGCACATAGTTGATGTTTGCAAATAGCTGAGTAAAGCCCTATTATTTTACTGTATCGACAAGAAGCTCCCTTTGTGCACGCTTAAAGATTTATGCTATAGTATCGTTTATCCTCAAGTTATATATTGTACAGAGTTATTGGGAGGTGCACCCTAGCCAGCGAGGAAAAAAGTCGCCTTTATTGAATAAAATTGTACGTGTTATCCTGAAATACAAACTACTAATTACGTACCTGATCTACATCTAGGGGAAATGTAAATAGCTTTAGATTTGTTGCAATTTTATGACGTACTGTATACAGATACTTTTTACTTGAGTTAGTGTCAGTGCGCGCCATTGTCGTTGTGCGCCATGCAGACACGCCTAGACCAGTAGACTATAAGAGCAACCTGTCAGTAATGTCGCTAGCTCATTAGACAGGTGGACGCTCGGTGATCAACTAGCCAGTGTGCTTATCTGTCGTGACTCGGTACCACAATATAG
>LQNS02278096.1:3044627-3056033 GCA_001587735.2 Parhyale hawaiensis | reverse complement strand
AGAAAGGATTTTTCATCACGGTGTTTGTAATCTCGGTGCTTGTGACACTTACCACACTATTCAAAGTGACAAAACCAAAGCTTCTTTGAGAAGTTTTGCCCAAGTGAAACATCGAAGGCTTAGTTTCAGCGCCCAATCGAACGGGCGCGTACTCTGGTTGCTTCTAACACTCGTTGTAGAATGCACAGTGGTAAAAATATCAGTTTTTTTTCTGAAGAGCGAGATGAGTGATATCTCGAAGTCATTATTTTGCAGCTAATCGAACGGACCTTCAACTGGTTACTGAGAAGTGCGGACGTGGGGCAAAGTACCTTTGATTTTTTTTTTTTAATTAAGAGGAAAAATAATTCTTATTGGAATCCGATTTTTTGAAAAAATCTGATGTCAATGCCTAGAAAATTACTCATAAATAGAACCGGTCAGACATTATTCGACATCTATTAAAGTTTTTTTATGGGGCCAGAGATCATGAAAGGAAATTTGCATAAGTCACCTATAAATAGATGAATACTAAGCACAAAGCAGATGAAACTTTATGCGTGATTCTGTTGCATGTGAATCAAAGGAAACTCCGAAACACGCTAAGCCACTACGGAGCGGGAACGTTGGAGGAGTGCGTTGGTTCCCCTATTTTAATGTAATTTCATGCACCGATCTTGATAAGATTATATCTTATAAAATCGATAAATAATGTTTTATTACAGCTTCCAGAGCAATCGGCTTGCGACTAACAGCTGTGAACTGCAACAGCGCGTCAAAAAACTCCTGCAGTAATTTTAATAGGATACGTACAAATCATTAGAACCTTATACTACTCTGACATACTGCAGCGGAGACAGCGATTTTTAGACACCTGCTCCACATGTGTTGAAAATTGCTGCTAAACTACCTAATTGGCCAATTCTTTATTTTGCGGCAATTCTGCAGTTCATATTCGGCAATTTACAACTCAATTCGACTGGTGTGACTCATTTCGGCAGTCCTACGACAGTATTACTGCGATTATTTTTGCCTGGGAAATCAAGAAGGAAGATATGGAACGTATAAGTAGCACCAGACTACTTCAGTCTCAAGATCGAAGACGTTCTACGACTGCATGGAGAGAGATGAATCGTCTACGCGATACAGTCAAGAAAGACTTGAAGCAGAAGGGTTACAGAAGTGAATGAGAGCTGCTGATGAGCGTGGGCGGGAAAATGAGGAAACTACAAGTCAGAGAAAAAAAGCCCAAAGGTTGAAACCAAGACAAAGGATCAATGAAGAAAATGAAGCTAGTCAGGGAGGAGAAGATTTCTCAACGGCCTATATTAATAAAAAAAATATCGATTATTGCGTGAATTTTTTCACGCGCAGGTCCACTAGAAACTATCATAAAAGGCTATTCACCTAACTTAACTATTAGCTTCATGCAATCAATTCCACGCCCGCCACGGTCAAACAGTGTCCAACTGGCTTCTACCAAAGTAAAGGTTAACACTTTTTTAGAGCTGATATGTTTTACTTTTTATTTAATATTAGTTCCGTGGATTAGTCCAGGAAGCAAAGAATACAACGGGAGGACTCAATAGGACTAAAATAAAACTTAGCCGTGACCGCACGTAGTAAATTTACATCACATCGACGAATAGAAGTATTTGAGTGTGTGACCTTAGGCCTTCGAATGTTGTTTTCTTGAACTTATCACCGTATTTTTTCGATTTATTTCATTCAGTCTCCCGCTCATGACTGGCCAGCTACTTGAGCTGCAAAATATCGTAAAATGTTGTCGCCAAGTGCAGAAAGTTCGAGCAAAAGGCTGACTGTTACTGTGGTTTCTCTCGAGTACAGAATTGGTTTTAATGGTGCTTATATTTGTTAGTAAGGAATAAATATGTTCGCGAAGAGCACTGTGAACTGAATATGAAGTGTGAATAAGGCTTTAATTAAGAAAAAGAAGTTGAATCAGGTCGCGAAAAGGGACCAAACTCGGCGCTAGTGCTGTGAAAGTTCCCACCAGCATATGCTGCACTGTAATTTTTTATAGATAATTGCTGAATTAGAATATATTCTCTAATTTATTTATACGCTAGAGATGAATTTCGCAATTTTAAGACTATTTTTCTGGTTAAATTAGTTAAAATAATCCTAGGCTGCTCAGCCATAGATTCGTCGATGATGACGTCACTTTTTGGAGCTCATTTTCCTTGAGTCCTCCCGTTACGCTCTTTGCTTCCTGGATTAGTCTATAAGATTTTGGGTATTCCGTTACAGATCCCATAATATTCGTATATGAGCTAAAATCTGTATTGAATACAAAAAATATCCGTACAAACCCGGACTTATCCGTGGCAACACTGAGCGTACTGCCTTAGGCTGTCACCCCATGCAGTGACCTGTGATTTCCAACATAAAGAGTGACCACAAAATAAGAGATAGGAAGAAAGTAAAATAAAAATAAAAAGTCACTTTTCGAAGCACACACCACACAAAAACTTCACGACAACAAATTGCTCCAGACCAATTTTCTATAAACGCTTTTTCGAACGCAGTTGGAATGGGAATGAGATTTTCCATCAGGCCTTTCGAAAGGGGTTTCCAACGACGTTGCCAACCGGTTTCCAACACATTGCGAAAGGCTTGCCAACGGTAGTTTCGAACGTCTTTTGACCGCTTTGAAAACACTGGGCAGTTGGAAAGTAGTTCGCAACTATGGTTACCACCCCCTTTCGCAACGCGTTTGTAAACAGTGTGAGCCCCGTGTAAGAGTCGGTAGCCACATTCTTTCAATGCATGTTGCGTTTTGACTCGGTTAACATTTTAACTGCTCAAATAAGTTAATCAGTATTTAGTCCAGGCTTTCAAGCAATAATTATCGGCTAAGAACTCAACGTTACTAAGTTGATTAAAGCCCACTGATGGTTCGTACTCTTCATATTAGAATCTAACAAAAATTCACTGCCGGTGTTTTAATTGACCCCTCAAATTTAGTATGAAACCTGACTTATTTTGAACATAATGTATTGCTTTTGGGACCAATGTAGCGGCTATATCGATGGTTAATATCTCTATATTGAATTATATATAAAAATGCATAGCGACGTTATGCAACAGCAATATGAGTTTGCTGGCGAGTAGCATAGCGTTTCAGGCGCCATTATAGAGACAGTCGCTGCTCCTTACCGAAGGAACTCGAGCTCGACCTGCCCTTCAATATATGTACACTTGTGTACATATGGGAGAAAAATAACCATAGTCGCCAAGTGTAATGGAAAACCTATGTTTGTTTTTTTTGTGGGGGGTTAGGTTAGGTTACGCTAGGTTAAGTTTTTCATTAGGCTGTGCGATTGAGGTGATTTCCTCCCATAGGAAAACAATGGAAACTGTAAAGTCAAATATCACGGAAACTTAGCAACGTACCGATTTCCAATTATAATAATATTGATAATTAGTGGGAGAGAAACGAATTAATACACAAAAATAAAGAAGAGGGAGCTCCTCTCGTAAACAACTACCATAATTTTAACGGAATTAGCAGTTATCAATATAGTTTTTTCTTTGTTTCGTTTTCTTCTTATCCCGAACTAGAGAGACTGGGTTCTAGCTGACACATAGTCTCTCGTTACCGTGCACCAGTTGAAAACATAAGGCGTCAGCAGCTTATCTGGCAGATAGCGTTAATAGCTCTGACTTCACATTGTAATCTGATCCGTCACTTTGACACTTATTACTGACAACAGGATAACTTCATGAGCTATGCAGTAACTTTGTGACTAAAATCTACTCATTCACTACGGTAAGGTAGATATTCATTACATGATCGTTACCCTCACCAGACGCCGAAGTGTCGGCTGGTGGTGGACTGGAAGGTGCCATCAGCAACTGTGTACGGCAACACCAACGTCTACAGGATGGCTACGTACAGAGGACAGTTCCTGCTGCGGACACTGCTTGGCACCAGCGTTTCATGGCAGTAAGTGAAAAGCTTTTGCTCGAAAGCAGGGAAACGATCTATCATATAAGCAATAAGGCAATGAAGGTAACCTCAATTTGTAATTTATCATGCATTCCAGGAGAAGCCACTGCGTCTCTGTACTCTAGCAAAGTGAGTAAGCTGATATCGCGAACTTTGAAAAACTGGCCATCTGACGCATGATTCAATGACCATATCTGTTACAGCCTGGGGCCGGAAGCTGAAACGCCTTGTAAAGATACAGGCATTGTAACTGTACTGCTGCATGCATGAATGCAACCATACAAATGCTGAGGTTTTACATTTTTACTCCGCGATGAAGCATTTGAGTCTTTTCTATTACTTAGGTATGCATCGGTTGAAGGCTCAAACCACTTTGATCATAACTTTGCGAAGATCAGTGTAAGAAAGTGACAAAATCTGAGCCGCGATGTCGGTACTTCTGCAAGGAACTGTGCAGTTTAGGTTAACCAAACTTTACAAGGCGTTTGGCATCCGGTCCATGGCAGGTCAGTACTTTACGTGATCTAAATTTAAGTTTTAATTGGAAACTTTGACAGTAAAGCCTGAAGTTAGCAGTTTTTTTTTTTTGTTTATATCTATTCAATTATACTATTGCGTTCGAGCTGTTGTTATACTACTAGAACAACATTGGCTGTGAGACTAAAAGATAATTGTTACGGGGCGGAAAATAATAAATAAAATGAGCGTGGTTATAAATATATAATTAATAAATGCTTTTATATTTTTCCTATATTAAATGAATGAAAAATTGTGACTAATTCATAAATTGTTCTGGTGAACAATCCAGTTGATTGTTCTTGTTCCAATACCTAATCACACATTAACAGAAGATAGAATGAGAAATAACACAGGACAGAATTGTGACTACGAATTATAAAAAAAATGCACACAAGTTAAACATGTACCCAATGGGGCGAGCCACTCCCCACCCTACCTAGAATAATACTGTAGCGGGCAAAAAAGAGAATGATTTTCATTATTTGAAAATAAAGTTTAACCATGAAGAGTAGGTTAATGAATCATTTGATAGGGCCTTATGGAATGTAATTAACATATTTCTACAGAATATCAAGACAAACATAACTATATTTAATACAATAAAGCAATCTAACAAACAATAACAAAAATTGAACAGTGCAAAATAAGAGAACGATCGTCTCTAAAACATTCTCACATTTACCCCGGTCATCTGGCAACATTCAATTTCGTGTACATGAATTCTAGAACTGCCGCTCTTACGATTGCACCATTCTAGAAACATGGCACCTCACGTGAAAGTTACTCCTGAGCTGCGGGAAGAAATTGTTAAGCTCAGGTCCTCAGGAATGACTCTTTCGGCCATATCAAGAGAGGTCAACCGATCGAAGAGCGTTGTTTCTCGTGCTTTGAAGCTCTATGATGAAAAGAAACAGCTGGAATCACCGGTATCTGCAGGCCGTTCTCGAAAAACCATCGTACGAGTTTATATGATTATGAAACGCTATGCACAGAAAGATCCTTTCGAAACTGCAGAGGGAATTTCCAGAAAGCTGAAGTCAATATCAACATAGAATTGTCTCGCTATACAGTTTTTCGTCGCCTCCATGCATGTGAGTTAAAGGCCCGCAGTCCTGCCACTAAACCACTTATCAGTAAGAAGAATAAGAAAGCAAGATTTGAATATGCGGAAAGGCACATCGCTTGGAGAGATGAAGATTGGGAAAGAGTGCATTTCAGCGACGAAAGTAAATTTAATTTGGTTGGATTTGATGGCAGACGGTATGTTAGACGTGCAACAGGTGACAGGCTGAACCCAAAATGTGTCGAAACATCTGTAAAGCATAGAGGAGGTAGCGTAATGGTGTGGGGCATGTTTTCATCTGAAGGAGTTGGACCGTTGGTGGCCATTAAAGAAACTGTCAATGCTAATTGTATCTCAATCTTGTACAGCAATATATTATCCCATCTTTACGATCATCACCAAACCAGCCAGCAATTTTTATGCAGGACAATGCCCATGCCATACTGCAAAGAAAGTAAAGGAATATTTTGCGGAAGAGAATATCGAAGTCATGAAGTGGCCTGCCCAAAGCCCGGACCTTCATCCTATTGAAAATTTGTGCAAAATTATAGGTGACAATGTAAGAGAACGACAACCATCAACAGTAAACGATCTGTGGACTAAAATTGAAGAGGAATGGAAAAAAATAACTCCAGAGTTTTGTAAGAAGCTTGTGATATCGTGTAATCGTCGCTGTGCTAAAGTTATTGAAAATGAAGATTTTACTACTCTATACTAATTGTTCTAAACATAAAATTGACCATTCTTCCGTGTTATTTGTTTGTAAAATTGTATTTAGAGACGATCGTTCTCTTATTCTGCACTGTTCAATTTTCGTTATTGTTTGTTAGATTGCTCTAATGTATTAAATATAGTTATGTTTGTCCTGATATTTTCTAGAAATATGTTAAATACATTCCTTAGGGCCCCATCAAAAGATTCATTAATCTACTCTACAAGGTTAACCTTTATTTTCAAAAAATCAAAATCGTTATTTTGCCCGCTAGTGTATACAGTACATGGAGCTTGGGTTTTTCAGCCTGCAAGAAGGTGCAAAGGAAAGACACACATAAATCTTTCAATATACTACAAAAATACTTGGAAATTTTGTACAACGTACGAGCTCGCACGAAATCACCTAAATGAAATCAAATAACCGTAGACAAACAACTCAGCTTGTTATTGATCGGGCAAATCTACCGAGGACACGTGAATGTTACGCACATTATCCAGTAATTTTCAATAGGAACACAGGATTAAGGATCTCTTAAGAAAGAATACCTAGTAAAGGGTATAGATTGCGCAAATGCAATGCAAGGGATCGTTGCATTTGCGCAGGACACATTACACCGAAAACTCGTGAGAAAAGAACTCGTCACAATCATTACCAATAGCTGAATATTAAACCAGGTGGCAAAAACGGTATGTTCCGCCGCCGAAGATATAATAAAATGTATGTGAACTCCGTAGAAACTCCATAGAAATTTATTTGTCACAAATGGGAAAAATTCATGTATGGTCATAATTAAAATTAGACAAAAGGATGACAACAGGTCGCTATGAGCCTAGCCGCTTCTTGGACCTAAAATACTCTAATAAAAAAAGACCAATAAATTAATCTTGTAACACGAAATACATTAGAGGTGCTATGGTCTCGTAAGTGAAATTAAAAAAAAAAATAATAATAAGTCGAAGAAAAATGACAAAAGGGCGCAGTAAACAATGAGAAACAAGGGCATTCAAAACAATGTGAATAACGATTAAGTAGCACCTTTGGGGTTTCAACTGCCCACCCTGTGAGATGACCGAGCACCAAACCCGCGCAGAAACCCCAGACAGGTGGCAGCACGATGCGCTCGGTCACATCAAACTGCAAAATGGTCGTTTTAGAACAAATCAACATGGTTCGTTTTACGAGGAATGCGAACATAGTTAAAAGAAACTGTTGAATGAGCTAAGCATATGAAGACTGAGTACGGAAAGGTTATAACTACAGTACGTTACCTTTGATTATGCAAGTATAATTTCTTTACTTATTTTTCAAGATAAGTGTCAAACATTTAAAAAGTTAATAGTAAATTACTGCACAGGTATGATGTAACTGTAAAAACAATTAGAGAAAACTAAAACGAAACCATTTCCTACGTTTTGGCAAATTTGCTTATCGCACGGGGTTCTGCTGTTACGCCAGATTATGCAACATCACTCTCTAGTCAACATGGGCAAGAAAAGCGGCTTAACTAGTGAAGAAAAAATCAAAGTGACCTCGTTATTGGCTTCTGGTTAGACAACACTCGAAGTTTCCAAGGAATTACAGCGTGATTTCCGAACAATTAAGGCTTATGCAATTGAAGGTTGGGTCAACCAGAAAACTCCGGATACAGCCTTTACGAGGAAATTGACTGCTCGGGATATGCGACATTTGAAGGTTTTTATGGCTAGAAAACAGCTTTATACAAGTAAAGCGATATGTGAAGACGCTGGAGCCCCAATACTAAGCAGAAAGACAAGATGTGAGGTTCTGCAGAAGCTAGGGCAAGTGAAAAAGGCAATTAAACGACAACTTCTAATAAAAACTCATAGAGAAAATAGGGTCAAATATGCTGAAGAGAACATAGAAACTGATTTCTCCAATGTCATATTTACTGACGAATGTAGAGCCAATCTTGATGGTCCAGATGGATGAGCGTCTGGATGGGTACTTCATGACCGACCTCAACAGACACGGCTTATAAGCGTCAATAAGGTGGTGGAGTTATAATGTTTTGGGCAAGGATAGTAGGTGACACCCTTATCGGTCCATTTGAAGTGGCAGGAGTTAAATTGAAGGCAGAAAGGTTCTGCCGGTTTCATGAAGCCAACTTGATTCCACGGCTTGATGAGCAGACTATCGCCCGCAGATTCAAATTGGTAGTTCAGCACGATGGCACTTCCTCACACCGAGCACGGTACACTGCTAACTGGCTTGCGGATGGAGGATTTAAATCAAAGAGGATTATAACCTGGCCAACGAAAAGCCTCGATTTAAATCCCATTGAGAACCTCTGGGCAATGATCAAAAGAAAGGTCTGTGAAGGTGGTCAGCAGTTTTCGAGTAAAGTACGCCTGTGGAATGCAGTAAAAACAGCTGCAGATTCTATTACACCATCTGAAATATAAAACCTGACAAAGTCTCTTGATAATCGCCTTATAAAAATCCTGAAAAATGGAAGTTGCCATGTTCAAAATTAACTTGTTTTGTTTACCACTACTGAACACTTATTTCATTGTTTATTGAACTGTTTTGGTCATAATTTCTTGGTTTTGGGCGTTTAATAAAATTAGTCCTGTTCACTTGTATCTATTTCCTCTTTATGACGTTTTTTTTAACTTGTTGCATAATCTGAGGTGACAGCAAAAAACTCGTATATAAGCAAATTGTATGATAAACTTAACAAAGGGCTGAATATTTATTTTACAAGTGCAGTTTATATTTGAAACATAGTCATGCATCTCGTTAATATTGATATTTCAAAGTTAGACACTTCCTTGAAAAATAAAGTAAAAAAATTGTATTTGCATAGCCGAAGGTAACATACTGTAGTAGAGTAGTTAAGCAACTTCTTTAAATTTATTTTTCACACTGAGAACTGACATCGGTATAAGTAAATTCTCGTCTAGCTCATTGATTAACCTAAGTAATTGATACACAGTGGCTTGTTTCTCAACTTCTAATCTAACTGAAGGTACTCTAAATATGTAACGCCTCATTCTATAGTTGTTCAGTGGTTGTAGCGGCAACAAATATCTATTAAAAGACTGACGGTCTTCATACAAAAACTTACGAGCTAACCCAAGTAAAAAGTATCATATACAGTACATCATAAAATTACAACAAATCTAAAGCTATGTACATTTCCCCTAGATGTAGATCAGGTACGTAATTAGTAGTTTGTATTTCAGGATAACACGCACAATTTTATTCCTTACAAGGCGACTTTTTCCTCACTGGCTGGGCTGCACCTCCCCATAACTCAATACAATATATAACTTGAGAATAAACGATACTATAGCATAAATCTTTCAGCATGCACAAAGGAAGCTTATTGTTGATACAGTAAAATAATCCTAGGGCTTTACTCAGCTTTTTGCAAACATTAACTATGAGCAGGTTAAAAGATAGCTTCGAATCTAAAAGTAAGCCAAGATACTTTATTTCCTGGACCTATTCGAGTCTGACATCGTTAAAAATATGTCAGGAAGCTCTGGAATGTCTTTGGTCGTTACTAACATCAGTTTTGTTTTGTCTCATGAGAAATCAATTTATTACTGGTTAGCCATAATGCAACACGGTCTATAAATTGCTCAATTCTTCTCACAGCTTGATTAAAATTATCATCAGCTCATCCGCAAATAAGACGCAACTAGCACCGAGTATTAAAACGGCATCGTTGATAAAAACATTAAAGAGAAAGGGATCTAGTGTCGATCCTTGGGGAACTCCTAGAAACACTGGCTTATCTGTCGAGCAGGCTTTATCATATGAAACGTATTGTGTACAGTTAACAAGGTAGGAACTTAAAAGAGCGATTGCATTATTGGTAACACCGTACTTCCTCAATTTAGTAACTAATAAATCAGGATTTATGGGGTCGAAGGCTTTCTTGAGGTCTAAGAACTAGCAAATGGTAAAATTCTCGTGATGGAAAGCTGTTACACTATCGGAAATGAATGATAAAATTACACATGAAGTTGACGTACCTTTCGTAAAACCAAACTGCAAAGGCAATGAAACATTACATTGCTAAACTACGAGCTGAGGCGTCTAAATATAATATTTTCGAATATTTTGTTAAAAACAGATAGAGAAGAGATCGGCCTATAATTCTCAAGTAAGCTAGGGCGGGTTAAAAGGACCACCGGAGATAAGACAGCACTGGCCATACACTAACTTTCCCACATTTTTAAAAACACATCTTTTAACCGCTATGCTCACTGCCAATCGCACAAATTAAAATACACACGAAACTTTCTCTTCTGTTTGAAATGCAATAGCCGCATAAATAAAACATAGTATATGTGGTTAATGAATTATCAGTATACTCAGGCACAAATCCTACTCTGATCAACATTCAAGTGTATCTACTATCTAAGTTTACTACTTGCAAAACCCTCGCATTCAGCCGCTCGCCTACACGCCTAACAAAACAACTATCCCATAAGCAAGAATGACTTCTCCATCATAGACTCTTCTAATCCAATAGAGCTCACAACATTAGAATCCCTCTCCACAGACCAAGAACCAGCCTTAACATCATGACCTCATCTGTACCAATTCACACGGTCTCCAATTAGTCCCACACCCGCTGACTGTATAGGAGCTGACATCCAGCCTCTCCACCTACCTTGGTTCATTTGCATTTTAGATCTCATCCCGACAACATGCATGATCCCCGCGCTAAATTATTAATATGGGAAAAAAATTATTTTCTATTCATAGGTATAGATTCAAATTTAATTTCTGATGATGGGATACGTTCCCCCGAAACGTTAAATTTTATCATCTGTCGACATTATATTTACTATTAGATAATTGCCTTAGTTTTGATGGTTTTTATTTTAGAAAAAAGTTCGAAAAGTTAGACCCCTCATGTATGCTTACAGTCTATGTTTAGGTCGGTGGTTTCCAAAGTGGGTAATATCGCCTCCCTGTGGGCACTGGCAAGTTTTAGTGGGGCGTCATGAAGCCAAAAGGGGCGGTAGGGAGCTATGAGGCAGAGGGAATCATAGAAGGGAGGCTACGGATTAACATTTACAGTTAGCCTATATCTACAGCACGAAGCAGTGTGTGGGTTCCCCAGTAGAGGGCACAGTCGCAGTCGACTTTACCTTTTTCATATTTCATATACATTAT
>LQNS02278096.1:3032795-3043194 GCA_001587735.2 Parhyale hawaiensis | reverse complement strand
GAAACGCTGGAAAAAGTAACCCAATATAGGACGTCCACAATCCAGTTTCTGAAGAAGAGTCGCGGTGGCCATATGCCCGAAATCATTTTCAAATGTTTATTATATTATAGTTTTCAATCTAATTCACTTAATTGTATTATTTTCCAAAATTTAAAGTTGTAGCTCTTAAAAAAAACACCCTATATATACTACGTTATTGATTATGATACTGTTGTGAAAGCTAAATTTCACCTGCCGGCTTGATTATACAGTGAAGAAATAGAAAAAGTTGAATCCCCATCCTTCCGACGCCGCTCAAACTTTTGGCCAAAAAATAGCACGATCTGCAGCAGCACCAGTGATACGCTCCATATAACTATCTACAACTTTACATTAATGCAATACGGGCCTCGAGAACCCAAGGACAGTTCTGAGTGCCATTTCTTCAAGGATGTTGCATGCAGCTGACAGCAGCTCCATGCACACGAAATCAGTTTCTGGGGTTAGATGGGTCCTCTATGTCTATCTCTCTCTCTATCGTATCTATCTGTCTGTCTATCTATCTGTCTGTCCATCCGTCTGTCCGAACGTCTGTCCGCTTGTCTGGCCTTCTGTCTGTTTGTCTGTCTGTCCGTCTGTCTGTCCGTCCGTCCGTCTGTCCGTCCGTCTGTCCGTCCGTCTGTCTGTCCGCCTGTCTGTCCGTCTGTCTATCTGTCCGTCTGTCTTTTCATCTGTCAGTCCCTCTGTCTATCTGTCTGTCTCTCTGTCCGCCTGTCAGTCCATCTGCCTGTCCGTCCGTCCGTCTGTCCGTCCGTCTGTCAGTCCGCCCGCCCGTCTGTCTGTCTGTCCGCCTGTCTTTTCGTCTGTCAGTCCGTCTGTCTGTCCGCTCGTCTGTCCGTCCGTCCGTCCATCCACCCGTCCGCTGTCCGTCCGTCGCCCCGTCCGTTCGTCTGTCCCTCTGTCCGTTCGTCCGTCCGTCCGTCCCTCCCTCCATCCATCCGTCCGCCCCTCTGTCCGTCCGTCAGTCCGTCCGTCTCTCTGTCCGTCCGTCCCTCCCTCCATCCGTCCGTCCATCCGTCTGTCCGTCCGTCTATCAGTCTGTCTGCCTGTCTGTCCGTCTGTCTTTTCATCTGTCAGTCCCTCTGTCTATCTGTCTGTCTCTATGTCCGCCTGTCAGTCCATCTGCCTGTCCGTCCGTCAGTCCGTCTGTCCGTCTGTCTGTCCGTCCGTCGCCCGTCTGTCTGTCTGTCCGCCTGTCTGTCCGTCTGTCTATCTGTCCGTCTGTCTTTTCGTCTGTCAGTCCGTCTGTCTGTCCGCCCCTGTCCGTCTGTCCGTCCGTCCATCCACCCGTCCGCCGTCCGTCCGTCCCCCCGTCCGTTCGTCTGTCCCTCTGTCCGTTCGTCCGTCCCTCCGTCCCTCCCTCCATCCATCCGTCCGCCCCTCTGTCTGTCCGTCAGTCCATCCGTCTCTCTGTCTGTCCGTCCCTCTGTCCGTCCGTCCATCCCCCTGTCCGTCCGTCAGTCCGTCGGTCAGTCTGTCTATCTATATTATACTACAAGTCTGTGAACTTCATTTATGTGTGTAAACATGCGTTCAAATAGCACGCGTGTTTGCACATATTTTATTTACTCTAAGATAGGGAAAAAGTCGAAAGTCAATGGTGAAGTTGCGACTCTGGGAGAAGTTTTGACGTTTGCAATGCGGTCTATTTTACCGTTCATGCGTCAGGACGGACGGAGACGTAAGGTACATTGTAACCTGAATACCGCTTTATATTTAAGTGGAATGAACTTAGGTATTTTTATTCTAAATTTTTTGTCCCCTGGCCAGTATGAGCAGATAGACGATTAAAGAATAGCATCAGTCGAATGTTTTTTTAAGGCTAAAAGGAGTATACAAATTAGATTAAAACACTATCATATGGCAAATTACAAAAATGAAATAAAAGTCGACACAAACTAATATTAAAATTCAACGTTTCGGGAATTTTATCCCATCATCAGAAACCTCTAATAAAATCTTCTAAGGATGCCTAACAAAAGTTTTATTTAAGATGACCTAAGTTTCGATGGTGCTAGCAGGGTGGAACCTAGAGGGCGAATGACCACGGTGGGCTATGGGGTCCTCATATAGGCGTCGACCGGCAACTGAAGCGGAGGAAAACGGGCAAGTGTAGTCGGAGGAAAAAGCGTCAGTCATGGTTTGTGACGAGTGGTACAGCTATAGTCATTATATAGGGCGGAGACAAAAAGAACATGTACAGTCGGGGGGCAAAATGTCGGTCCTGTACAAAGAGCGGATGAACAGAGCTGTGAGAAGGGGCCGGGTGTCAGCTCCTGTACAGTCTGCAGATGTGGAGTTAGCTAGTCGGGGATAGTGTGAAGAGGTACTGCTGAGGTCACAATGTTGAGGCTAGGTCTTGTTCTATGGATATAAAGGGATTCAAATGTTGTGAGTTCGATTGGATTAGAGGAGGCAATGATTGAGAAGTCATTTTTGCTTATGAGATCGTCATTTTGCTCAGCATGCAGGCGGGGAGCTGAATGGGAAGGTTTAGCAAATAGTAGACCGGTTCGGCTGGATACACCTAAATGTTGGTCAATGCGAGCTTTGAAATTTTGTCCAGCGCTACCAATGTACGAGGCATTGCATCCTCTGCATTTGAAACGGTAGATAACATCTGACAGGAGCGGTGTGGGTGGTTTGTCTGGACAACATTTCAAAGCTCGCATTGACCAACATTTAGGTGTATCCAGCCGAACCGGTCTACCACTTGCTAAACCTTCCCATTCAGCTCCCCGCCTGTATGCTGAGCAAAATGACCATCCCATATGCAAAAATGACTTCTCAATCATTGCCTCTTCTAATCCAATCGAACTCACAACATTATAATCCCTTTATATCCATAGAACAAGACCTAGCCTCATCATTATAGCCTCAGCTGTACCTCTTCACACTATCCCCGACTAAGTACCTCCACATCCGCAGACTGTACAGCAGCTGATACCCGGCCCCTTCTCACAGCTCTGTTCATCCGCTCTTTGTACAGGACCGACATTTTGCCCCCCGACTGTACACGTTCTTTTTCTCTCCGCCCTATATAATGACTATAGCTGTACCACTCGTCACAAACCATGGCTGACGCTTTTTCCTCCGACTGCAATCGCCCGTTTTCCTCCGCTTCCCTTGCCGTTCGACGCCTATATGAGGACCCCATAGCGCACCGTGGTCATATACCCTCTAGGTTCCACCCTACTAGCACTATTGAAACTTAGGTCTTCTTAAATAAAACTTTTGTTAGGCATTCTTAGAAGATTTTATTAGAGGTTTCTGATGATGGGATAATAATCCAGGAACGTTAAATTTTAATATCAGTTTATGTCGAATTTTATTTCATTTTGGAAAATTAGATTTTAGATGGGAAGAAATGCAAGCGTTGAAGATTTAACGACACAACATAAACAAGTGGTTACATGGTAGGGGTTCGCCTCAGCTCGGCTACATAAATGCGTTTGTTAAATGTCTAGGTGATACTGGAAATGCTGACAGGAAACAGGTGGAATAGTTCCGTGAGAGAAAAGAAGCTGGCGCAGGAGTTGATCGTCAAATAGCATGAGGTCTATGACCATCTGAATATCACCTGTTTTTTTTACGGAAGTAAAGAAAATTGTGATGTTTACCCAATGGGTCACGAGCCGTCTAGTATTAACTAAAAGTCTGCGGACTGCGCTTGCTTTTTTTTTTTTTGCTTATTTATTTGTATCTTGTTTGCCCACAGTTTCTTTGCATTTAGATAGAAAGAAATTCGAGCGTCACTTGTGGAGCTACGCCCCAAGAGGACGATTTAGAGTCTGCCATACAATCTGCCAGGGTGAAACTGTATTTAAGATGCGTCGTCGCCATGATACCGATGTGTCGAACGAAAGAAGTGAAATTCAGAATTTTTAGTCCCCTGGCCTACATATACTGGCCTACGTACAGTATCTAAGACGATCGAAGAATAGCACCAGTCTACTGGCTTGAGAGCTAAAATATCAGTATTTGCGCTCACTCCATAAATTTTTGTGTTATAATAAAAATCTGTGAACTTCGCTTTAGGAGGGGATGAAATTTAAGGGATGAAGATTAAATTCTATTTTATCTTTGGCACGGAAATTAAGCCTGGGCTCAGCTTCCGTGCTTGCTCGCCTCCCAAGCACACATTTATTCTATCCAATGGTTTACTGCGACTTTCTAACCTTCAAAAATCAACGGAAGTCAGCTCGCTGCCAAATTATAAATATGTGCCGGAAGTTATGTGGTACATAAGCCTGTGTCTGGTAAATACGATCAGCATTTACTGTGTGGACGTCGTACCTTACATGTCTCCACCTTGGTGGATTACCCTTAGGTTCCGTTGCCTGTACCTATGCCCTATAGCAGTTTATCACTTGTAGCCTACTCTAATGAGTGATGTATTTAAGATATAAATAAGAAGAACTTAACATCGCTCGTTCACCACTCTGTACTAGAGCAGGACCACCCTATTATTCTCCATCGAAGAGAAACCTCACAATTAAAAACCCAGACGAACTTATAAAGAACTCACAACTGGAACATAACAAAATGAAGAAGCAAGAAGCGGATGCTTGAGATAACTAGTTGGTATTGCAAAGGATGATCATAATAGATGAACTTGTTAAATAAAGGAGTCCCCTCTTTCATACGTAGTCCGTTCATTGAAAGTTTCAGATGAAGATAAAATAGTTTAGTTTAATGCAATATTGTGCAAGCTGTAAGGCATGTAATGCCATGCAATTTATGCAGCTGGGTCGTTAAAGGGTTAAGCAATGGGGTACAGCAGAATTTCCGTAACAATGAAGACGAAAAGGTCCGGAGGCCCACAACAATAAGATTGGAAGGGCTCACAATAGCTCGATGACCGAAATAGACCTGAAGGGCAGCGCCTCACCAAAAGCGTTTAAATGTTCGATCTGCTCCCACTCGCTTCGAATGCAGTCTGGCAATGACGAAAACTACCGAGTGTTCCGCAAGACTCCATGCATAGGAGGCAAAATGCATTTCATACATATAAGGTTCTTACTTATATTGCTTTATATTTCAGATAACCCCAACAATACCTCACAGATCCCCGGACCATACGCCTTTTGATGTTTACCTTTGAGGACATTAAAAAGCCATGGTGTATCAGGCAGAGATACAAAATATAAGTCATCTCAAGGAACGCGTCGCAAACACCTTTACAAACATGAATGCAGATATTCTTAGAAGTGTTCATCATAGCAGCAGTGGACGACATGCATTTAAATGTGTTCCCGACAAAATGGCAAGCTTATCGAGCATTTCAGCTATATAAATAAAATTGGTTCTTGTCAAAAAACGTTTTTTTACCTAGGTATGGAGACTTATGGGGTTCCCGGCATTACCGAGTGAAAGTTCTACTTTTAGTCTATTATTGGTTGCAGAAGCGCCCACGATGCCTGTCAGGCCAAAGGACTGGACTTGCTGCCGTACCCGTCTTCTCTCAGGGTGAGTAACAGTCGAATGATGTAGAGCTTCGATGACCATCCACTCCTGACTTTGCCCACTGTTATTCCAGTGTTTGTTTAGATATTGTCGGTACCCTACCATGTGTTCACAAAAGTGAGCAAAGTTCGTGAACGAAAGTTGGTTTAGGTCAACGATTCACCTTCCAGCAAGATAATAACCTTAAAATTTCGTCAAAGCCTGTAACTGAATATCTTCAAGAATATAACAGTTATGTCACGGCCGTCGAAACGTTCTGACTTGAATCCACTGCCGAGTTCATGCTGCATACTGAAAGCGACGATAAATCGTCATTCTCCTAACGAACTACCAGAAACTAAAACGCAAGACCATTAATGAAGAACGGAAGAACATAAAACCTCATCGAACACTGTGAGAGATAAGTGCTTAAAGCTATGAAAATGAAACCCCTGGCTAAAAATTTTTGATATTGTTATCGTGTTCACACATTAATACTATATGAATAATCATTGTCGTCATAACATTTGAAAATTTTTTCAAGTGTTCTAGTTTCTCCAGAACCTCATTTCCTTCTCAAGCTTGTTTTATATTTTGGTCATATTATTTTTTTAGGGACTGTATACGCAGCAGTTTTGGTGAACTTGAGAAAAATATTGGCTAATGCAGAGTGTACAAATATTATCAATGCTGACGGTAATGGCGGAAACACACTAACGTAATAGTTACCCAGTCCCTCTGGCGGTCACATTTCCTTGAGGACCGTGACTACAACTTACGTTGTTTGAAGGTTACGCTAAAACGACATGTAATTGCAATATTAAGCTAACTCAGAAGTAGGAGGTTTATTGACTCTATTCAGAGCTTGACGATTGCCGCCTGCCATAGCGTGCGAACTGTGAGAAACAACTCATACTTTAGCTATTCGTCTGGAAATTAAACTGCTGTAGTCAGCAGCAAGTCAACCTGTTGCTTGAGGGGTTCATCAACCTCCGAAAGCCTTGCTTCTCTTATTTGCAATATTGTGAAGTAGAAGTGCTCAGATGCGCAAAAATCTTTGCATAAGCAATGAAATGTACACACAGTGACCGATGTGGTCGCATTAACCTAAATTTAGTTAAAATAACTAGACTATTGGTTTGACTATCAGATAATTTAATTTTTAGTTGATATTATCAATTAATTTAGTGAAATATTTTGGTTATATTACTAAATTTTATGGTAAATTATAGTTTAAAAGTTTGGTACTTGACTGGATTGGTTATTCTTCCTAATAACAAAATAGCATTTGGTAACTGATACTAATATGGGGTCACAAGTACCACATATATGCATCAAGTAATAGTAAACAAATAAAAATATACAATTAAGTAAACATTTTGTTTGACTTTCGTGTAATAACTAAATTATTTAGTTATTCTCAACAAAATATGCCAAACTAGAGAACACATACCTCCACCAAGCAAGATAGCGGTAACGAAAAATTCAAATTGGTTTTGAAACTACGATTTTCTTTGTATCAACACCAAAATCTAATCGTTTCTGCTTCTTGATAATAATAGAAATTCCTGCAATTCTCATGAAGATTCGTTCATCATTTTTTTAGTTATGCTCTTAACAAGCTTTATGACAAACATAAGTCAGACACACAAACGGATCAACCGATCATCACCAATGTTTAATCATATATGTCTTTTAACATTACCAAAAACTCCTGTAAATTTCATAAAGATCCATCCATAACATTTCGAGTTATTGTGCTGAGAAGTAGTAAATCAAACATCGCTACAAACAGACAAACGAAGAAACAGATCATCCGAAAAATTAGGTGATATACTCTTCGTAATATGCCTAACAACTCGAGTAAGTTTAATGAAAATCCGTCTATAACTTTTTGAGTTATAGCTTTGATAAAAATAGGCAGACAGACAAAGAGGCAGCAAAACTGATTTATACCAAAACTTAATCATCCATTACTGTTAACATGCCTAACAATCCTTGTAAATTTATTATAGATCCGTTCATAACTTTTTGAATTATCTTGGAGACAGACAAAGAAACAGACAAGAGACAGACAAATCTCCTCGGCGGAGGCAATAAAATATTTAGTGAATGTTACCTCACCGTTCTCTGTGTGTAGCGAAATTAACTTTTCCATTGGTTTACTATTGAAGTTTATTAGTTACTCTCTAATCCTTCGTACCTCAAATTTTTAAAAGATAGTAACGCATTTTTTCTTTTTTTTTTTTTTTTGCTCCGCTGTTCCCTTATTACAGGAATTAAGAGCAAGTGATAGGATTCGATTGAAGTACAAAATGGAAATTTTGCAGACTATCACGTATATAAGAAATGAAAGGCTATTTTAAATTTTAATTCAGCGTCTTACTTTTATCACTAGTGAGAGAAATATGCTGCATGTGTAAATCCACATAGTGGGGGACACAGATTTTACAGAGTTCCTCTAGCAAACAAGTGTGTCCTTTCCTATTGATTAATGCTATTATTGGATCTTTCCAAATCCCAATATGAAACGATAGAGATAAACAGGAGGATAAATCGCAACAACGATCTTTCTGCAGGACAGGGCCATCGTGTCGCTGAGAAGGAACAAATTCGCTCCTGTTGACCTCACCAGGAACGCCGATGACCAGTACGAGGACAGCCACGGACTAGTGCAGGAAGACACGACTCTCATGAACTTCGGTGGCCCCAACCCTAATAAGGGAAATCAGGACCGCATTGGGGTTGGCTACGACAAACTTGCGTTCTATGATCAAACTCCGTCTCAGGTCACCGCAGCCGAAATTATTTGCGCTGAACGGACTTAGTGTAGCAAAAGCGTCGTAATTCAGAATATATGCAGAAACCATAAACTTGAAACGCAATATTATTTTTTCTAGCACGATCACTCGCTGTGAGGGAATAACTGACACGTAAAGTATTTCCTCTAAGTCGCTTTGCCCGGGTGGTAACACTGGTGATCTCGCTGCTAGGTTGGAGAATGATATTACGTAACACCCCTCAGAGAGCATAAGTAGGATGGGCCATAGGCCACAGGGTCCAGCTAGTTAAAGTTCGCTCATCCTATGTTAAGGGGAGCAGCGCCCCAGGGGACCCTGTAGGTTACTCTGTCCGTGGGAGCTCAAGCATGAAGTCTGTAATAATAATAGACAGCTATCTTTGAACTTCCTTCCAGATGAAATCAGAGATTCTTGCAACTTGAAGCTGCTACTAACAGTGAAAAAGCGTAACGTGCAGGCACATGGACGGACGGACGGACACACGGACGGATGGAGCCTCAAACAGATGTATAATATCTATAATGCTAGTGTGCCAGCCCTGTCAGAAATGACAGCGAAGAATTTATGTTGATCCTGCTTCATTAACCATGCTGTTCTTCATACAATTGCCTACACCAAAGTTCATGCAGAAAAGGGTTCACAGCTTCACAATAACTGAGTATCGACTTTCTTATTTTGTTTCTCTGCCGTGGCAAAAATTAATATCTTTTGCAAGCAGTTCAGCAACACTCAAAATAATTTTTTTCGATTTGGTATCATAAATACGCTAGGACATCATACTTTTGTCCGATAGGTTTTCGGCTGTTGAAAGCTGTTTCGTCGACAGTTGCGTCAAAGTTGGAAGAATAGTACTGTTGTTGCAACGCAATTGTCAGTGGGAAGAAACTAAGAATCATAATGCATGAGAGTGCTGATGGAAATTTCAGATGTCTTCAGTGCTGAGATTTCAATTTCGGCATTGCAAGAAGTGCATTTTGAACTAAGGTCGCCGTATACTATGCCATAGATTCGATCTTTTAGATATGTGGAGAAGAAAATACTCATACAAATCAGACTGAGGCTTCAATATCTTCATTGTTTGAATTTCAGCTGTCGCTGCTTAAGGTACGTTTGCCATCCTCTGCAACCTGGCCTATTTTCTACCAATCAATTTTCAATGAAGCTTGACAGGATGACCATGCACAGCCTCCAGCCTGGGCCAATTTCCGCCTATCTGTCTTGTTAGGGCGTGACAGAAAATGAATAAATAAACAGATATATGAATATATGAATAAAAACAGATAAATAAATATATAAATAAATGAACAGATAAATGCACATCGGTCTTGATTATATAGTAGATTATCCTGCTTGAGGCTCCGTCCGTTCGTCCATGTGCTTGTACGTTACGCTATTCAGTATTGGCGGAAGCTTCAACTTGCAGGAATCTCTGATATTTGCAGGAAGGAAGGTCACCAATAGCTGTCTTCTTGCGCTCACTCTTGAAGAAATTTTCAGTCCGTTTCGAAGCAAAGACATGAAGTTCATATTACAGGTATCATACATACAACCGCAGCTTAGAGTCCCGTATTCAACCTACGACTTAATTATTTTTTGAAACGCCTTAGTAAACGACTCTAGACTTCATTTTAAATTTGATGGGCCAAGCTTTTGGTGCTGGTAGATTAGATTAGATTAGATAGGCGGCAGTAGACGAACCAAGAGGCCCATTCCCAAAGAGACACCGGGACTTACACCCCGGCCCTCTGTGAGCTATTGCCATTATGTTAGTAGGATGTAGAGGACTGGGGAAACGAGAAGAAAAAAAATGGAAGATGAAAGAGAAAAAAAAATAAAAAAAGAATGGGAAGAAGAATCTCCGCCAAAGAGATGGTCATGAATGCCCGCAAGCATGATCGATTGCCGCTGATATGCCGAGCTTAAATATATAGATGGAGCAGAAGTGTGAAGAAGTGAGCTTAAAATGGCCTGGGAAGCTTTGGCCATTAAGTGCTTGCGACTCGTGGAGGAGGAGTCCTTAGCTGTGGAGGATGTCTCTCCCAGTGTATGTCAAGACGATTTTTAAACGAGTTGACCGACTCCGCACCAACAACGTCGGAAGGGAGTCTATTCCA
>LQNS02278096.1:3016404-3031158 GCA_001587735.2 Parhyale hawaiensis | reverse complement strand
TTTTTGAGTCGTCTTTCATTTACATATTTATAGCATGCCTTTGGGTTACGTGTCGCCAGAGCGGCTATCCTTCTCCCTTTCTGTGGTTCTGACTATTTTCTTTACATCCCGACAAGACCTTATGTGACTGGACCTGTTCTCCTCTGTTGGATTACGCTTCCAGGCTTTGTAACGTACTTGTCGCCCAGCAATGCAGCGTTTGACAGTACGATTCATCCAGAGGGGATCATTACTCATACGAACTCGTTTAATTGGGATGTGTCTTTCAACCTCTCTCATTATATTCGACTACAAAATATATGAGCATATGCCTCTCATCGGGCAGTAGTAGACTTCATTTTGGGCCAAGCTTCTGGTGCTGGTTACATTAGAGCTTTCTTTAGGGCGAAAATATTCAAATAGTGCGGAGCTATCACACTGCGACCGGTATACTAGATACTGATTTTAAATTTTATTTGTATAGAAAAGTATCTAAACTCTGACTAATAGGAAACATTGGACAAGTGTTTTATGTAAAAACTAGATGACCCGTGCGTGAAAAAAGTCGCGCAAGAATCGATTTGTTTGTTCTTGCTTAATAAAGTCCAGTGAAAACTGTATATCAGCGTTTGTTTTGCAATTTATTTTCAGAGTTCTTTCCACCTTCCGAAAAGTTAAAAGACTTTCACCAGTCAGCTTTCTTAAAACAATGCGAGAATAAAATTTTGTCATAGCACTGATCACTATATTAAAATTTGTCACATCGTTTCGGTCCATTACAATGGCCATCTACAAGTTTATAGATTAAAAATTCAAAATCGGTCATCTGCAAACGTAAAAAGAACTATTATTTCTAAACACACATATTGTAGTAAAATTATAGACCGTCCTATTATTGCACAAGATTACAGGTACAGGGAAGATATTTGTACTGGTTTCTATTTTTCTATGCATACACAATGTAATAAAATATCTATAGATTGTCCTTTTATTGAACACTATATTCAGGTACTAAGAAGACTATTTGCACTGGTTACTAGCTCACGAACACCGCGACATGAAATGACTGCACTCTGTTGCTGCTGGAAACTAAATGGCTATTGCTCATTGGCGTGAGTGTTATCTATTGTTTGGATCTTACGGGAATGTTCTGGTTAGAAAAGTTTTAAGAAATTCATACCTTGGTTATATTTAACGTTAATGAATGTGTTTTCTTGCTTGATGGTAATTGCTTCAGCTATTTTCAGGTCAAGGAGGTTATGGTTACTATATACAACTGAAAAAAAAGTTAATCAAAGTGTCTGCTGGGGGGACATTCGCCGCGCAATGAATCTTTCCAACTCTTGGTTAGCTTTCCATACCGAGATCCTGAGATTGAAGCAAGTCTTTGCAAACTGCAGTTATCCCCAAGCAATAGTAGAGAATATAATTTCTAAAATACTGGATCAGAATTTTATAACAGATGATGTCAGGACTGAAGACAACTCTATTTCATTTTACGTACCGTTCGACAACATTTCCACTTTCCAAGCCGACCGAAAAACTCTTAAGAATGTTATCCATCGGCACGTAAAACCCATCAACAATAGCTCCTCTGTAAAAGTAATTCCATACTACAAGCCATATAAATTAGGTTCTTGTTTCTCAACCAGACCAGCCAAACCGACCGCAGACAGGGCAGGAGTCTTATATCGTTTCAAATGTACCGAAGACCGCTGTAATGCGACTTATGTTGGATATGCGACAAATGCCCTGTCTAAACGTTGCAAACAGCATAGATATAACTCAAGTAGTATATATTCCCATTATTCGTATGAACACCAAATGAATGTCCCCCCAGCAGACACTTTGATTAACTTTTTTCAGTTGTATATAGTAACCATAACCTCCTTGACCTGAAAATAGCTTAAGCAATTACCATCAAGCAAGAAAACCCATTCATTAGTGTTAAATATGACCAAGGTATGAATTTCTTAAAACTTTTCTAACCAGAACATTCCCGTAAGATCCAAACAATAGATAGCACTCACGCCAATGAGTAATAACCATTTAGTTTCCAGCAGCAACAGAGTGCAGTCATTTCATGTCGCGGTGTTCGTGCGCTAATAACCAGTGCAAATAGTCTACTTAGTACCTGAATATAGTGTGCAATAATAGGACAATCTATAGATATTTTATTGCATTGTGTATGCATAGAAAAATAGAAACCAGTACAAATATCTTCCCTGTACCTGTAATCTTGTGCAATAATAGGACGGTCAATAAGTTTACTACAATATGTGTGCTTAGAAATAATATTTCTTTTTACGTTTGCAGATGACCCATTTTGAATTTTTAATCTATAAACCTGAAGATGGCCATTGTAATGGACCGAAACGTGACAAATTTTAATATAGTGATCAGTGCTGTGAAAAAATTTTATTCTCGCATTGTTTTAAGAAAGCTGACTGATGAAAGTATTTTAACTTTTCGAAAGGTGGAAAGAACTCTGAAAGTAAATTGTAAAGGCCAGTGGTGAAATCCTCGCTTCTCTGAATTACTTCTTCATTGATAATTTGACGTACTCTCATACATAGGTTCTTTCTGCTCCATTCTCCATCTTTCACGGGCGTCTTCTATATAGACAGGCGGTAGTAAAATCTTGAGCATAACACTGCAATAAACTTGGATGCAACTCCAGTCAGCTTATATGCAATGTGATCGCACAGTAGCCATGATACCGCTTAACTCAAATATCTGCTTCATTGAAGTGCTTAAATTTTGGCCGATGAAGAGATAACTGCTCCGTCAAAGAAAAACAGCAGGCTAGAAAAAATAATTGTTTACTGCCCGTGAAAAATTATTGCTTCGTGAGTGCTTCGTTGATAATCTACTGAATTTATACGACGTAACCTGAGAGAAAAAATTATAAAATCAGATTCCAGAAGCAGCAAATATCTTTGCTTCGATTTCAAGAAATGTTTCAAGAAAGAAGTGCATTCAGGTAAAGGGATAAGGATCCAACTGACGCCATCTTCTGCACCCTGGTCATCGATACTCATGAAAACGCGACTTAATTACAAAATCTGCAACCTGGTCTATTTTCGGCCTAAGTATTTCCTTAAGAAGCGGACACGAAATAAATACACTAAGCGTTTTATCGAACTACGAGTGTACCCGTGTGAGAAAAAATCCATGTAATAAGTTGCACAGTGTTATTTCGTGAATAATACTTGTGGTGCCACGTGGTTATAACCAGTTATATTTTTTAAACCTTTAATAGTATTGATTTTTTTATTATCCTATGCGGGGCAGTGCGGACTATTTTTCACGTACGGATTGCCTTTCACATTAAAGTATCTCAGTATGATTCTTACTGTAAGGTACTTTACTCTGTAAATTTTTACTTCTAATTAAAATTGTTTTTTGGGGTTTTCGTTGCTTTCAGCATGTTAATTGGGTCAATTTAAGACAATTTACATGTATGACGTTTCCGTCGCAAATACTTAGTTTTTGAAATATTAAACTTTGAAGTTCCCATTGTTTTCCAATTAGAGAAAATAGCCGATGTCATTACAGGCTTGCTAGGGACCTAAAAGGAATCTAACCAAACCTAACCTAACTTACCCTAACCTTACCAAACCTAACCTTACCTAACCTAACTTGACCTTTCCTAACCTAACCTAACCTAACCTACCCTAACCTAACCTTACCTAACCCTAATTGTGCATGTATGAGGCGCCTGGTATTTTCTCCCTCATAAAAACAATGAAAACTTCAAAGTCATATATCTCGAAAACTAAACATTTGCAACGAAAACATTATTCATGTAAATTGTCTTAAATTGACCCAATTTACATACTGAACACAATAAAAATCGTGAAAATCTTGTGTAAGTTAAAGCAAAATAATAATTCCCTTTACTCTAATGCTCATCTCTGATTATCCTGATTATCTTATGTAATTTCTTTTCTTATGGCAGTGCTTTATTGCGTTCATTGGCTCAGATAGTTTTTGCTTTTGCGCGGGATGCGCCTTGGGCCGAAGGGTCCGGTAGCTAGGTTCGCTCATCCTGTGCTGAAGCGAGCAGCGACCTCAGGAGAATAGTGTTGGTTGCTCTAGCTGTTAGCCTGGCTTTTGGGACAGCCGTCTTCGTGCCAACGTTGCTGCCTCCCATTTTACCTCCTCCAAGGAGGTTATGTTTTCGTCGTGTTTGTTTGTCGATCTGTCTGTCACCAAGATAACTCAAAAAGTTATGAATCGCTTTGAACGAAATTTACAGGGATTGTTAGATATGTTAGGAGAAACAGATGATTAACTTTTGGTGAAGATATGTCCATCCGTTTGTTTGTTTGTTCGTCAACTTCATTTTTCCCAATGCCATAACTCAAAAAGTTATGGATGGATTGGATTTTTATTAAATTAACATGTGTTGTTATGCATATGTCTTTCTCTATTCTTTGCGCTTTTCTCCTGCCAGTAGTAGTGCACTGTGCCAACTTCTACTACATGTTTATGACGGAGGAGAGCCGATGTCGAGATAGGATATTCCTAATTGCGCCTCCTAGCCGACTAGTATCACTGTGCGGATCGCCCTTTGGCGGAAATAATAATCCACTTGATGAAAGCCGTCATATTATGAGATATAAATACATAATTTCAAATTTACATGTTTGTACTGTAGGTCATGCTGTATTGTACCGCCATACCTATTGGATGAAATTGTATGTAATAGTATTTAAGCAATCAGGTGAAATAGTAATGAGCCATGTAGATCTTTACTCGGGAAGCAATTACTGCATTTTCCATTTACCTTACTTTAAGTGAACATTAGTAGAAACAATTATATCTTATTTTGCTTCTCGCGTGAGGGTGATTGTTAGGTAGCTCTATTGCGGAGCCAGTCCAGTTAACTCGTTCGGTACGTGATGGCACTGAGCCATGTAGATTATGTTTTGAATTTATAGCTGTAATATTACTAAGAAATGAATGTACACACAATTTATAATGTAAGCTCTAATATAATAATCCAAGAACACCTCCCGCCTGTAGAGAAATAAATGTTAAATAAATATAACAAAGAGTAAATGATAAAATTTTGGTAATGATCCGTTTGTTCGCTCGTTTGTTCGTTTGTCACTGTTTTTAATTTTATGCTTGTTAGCACAATAACTCAAAAAATATTGAATGAATCTTTATGAAATATATAGCTCTTGTCAGTATTGTTAAAAGACATAAATGATTCAATTTTGGTACAGATCGGTTAGTTCGTTTGTATGTTTGACTCACGTTTGTCATAACGTTTGTTAGCAGTATAACTCAAAAAGTTATGAACGGATCTTCAAGAAAATTACACAAGTTGTGATTACTATCAAAATTCACAAATGATTAGATTTTGGAGTTTATCCCAAGAAAATTATGGCTTCAAAGCCAATTTGAATTTTTTGCTACCGTTCCCTTGCTTGGCGGAGGCATGCGCTCTCAGAGTGCTCTAGTTTTTTTTATATACTTTTACCATTGATGCCTGGGTTGGCTCTTCCTCTTCTTGCTCGCCTTGCTGTTCTTAGTGCGCTTTGATCCAGTGTAGGAACACTCTCGTGAATGGGTTCCACGTGCCTGCAGGCGTGCTATATGTTCCTGCGTTTCCTCAAGTGATAGCACCTTGGTTCTAGAAGGAAAGTTTAAACTTTTGAATCATGTAATAGTAAGTAATAGTTTCTGGAAATCCCAGGAGGTTTTTCTTCTCTACGGTCAGTTGGCCCTAGTGAGAAACGTGCTATTTGTGGAAGTTTTTGTACAAGATCTTGTGTTCTCGCTTACTAAAAAGGTAATAGGTCTGGCGGCTACGAAATTTCTCTTCCTTGTTTTACAGACTTTCTGTTTCTTTGCTAAAGCCCATTCACCGGACCTCCGATAGTAAGTGATTTTTATTTAATCTACTGTGACCTCCTATCTGATGGCTCTTTGTGACCTCCTATCTGATCAACTCTTTGTGACCTCTTATCTGATCAGCTCTTTGTGACCTCCTATCTGATCAGCTCTTGGTGACCTCCTATCTGATCAGCTCTTTGTGACCTCCTATCTGAGGAGCTCTTTGCGACCACCTATTTGGTGGCTCTTTGTGACCTCTTATCTGATAAGCTCTTTGTGACCTGTCTGATAAGCTCTATGTGACCTCTTATCTGATGGCTCTTTGTGACCTATCTGATCAGCTCTTTGTGATCTCCTATCTGATGGCTTTTTGTGACCTCCTATCTGATCAGTTCTTGTGACCTATCAGATGAGCTCTTTGTGACCTCCTATCTGATAAGCTCTTTGTGACCTCTTATCTGATAAGCTCTTTGTGACCTCCTATCTGAGGAGCTCTCTGTGATCTATCTGATGAGCTCTTTGTGATCTCCTATCTGGGGAGCTCTTTGTGACCTCTTATCTGATGAGCTCATTGTGGTCTCCTATCTGATGAGCTCTTTGTAACCTCCTATCTGATTAGCTCGTTGTGAACTCCTGTCTGATGAGCTCTTCATGATCTCCTATCTGATGAGCTCATTGTGACTTACCTGATGAGTTCTTTGTAACCTCCTATCTGATGAGCTCTTTGTGATCTCCTATCTGATGAGCTCTTTATGACCTCCTATCTGATGAGCTCTTAGTGACCTCTCATCTGATGAGCTCAGCTCTTTGTGAGTTTCTTGTGTGCCCTTCGCGAATATAAGGTAGATAATATGGTGAGGTAATATTGTGAAACCTTTCTCTGAACCCTTTGAATTCTTGATGACCTCTCGAACGACGTGTTAAGGGACTTCTTTTTCAACAGCGAGGGCCCTAATGAGTGTTTTTCTTTATTATGATGTGATTTCTTTGGAAAATATTCAAATTAATAAATAAGTACTATTTAACTCTCCGGTAGTATTCCTGATTCCTCCTGGTCCTGAAATTTATGTAGATTTTTTTATAAAATTCGAAGACAGTGAACTTCTACATCGTTCTCCATTTACGTAGCCTGTCCTCTTTTTTAATTAAAAGTGCGTCTTCCAAAGTAATATCTTGAGTAAAATACTGCAATAAACTTGAATGCAACTCCAGTCAGCTTATATGCAATGTGAGTGCACAATTTTTTTTTTTTCGTATACCTGGATTTTGTCCATACGATGTTTTTTTATGTATTCTTGACGTTCAGACCCTATATTTGAAGAATCCAAGTGCCGGCCTGGCACTCTTGGGCATTTTGATATATTGACATTAATCCGAAATGGCCGCCGATAGTCTATAAGAAGTCATATCTCTCTTTCTAAAAGTAATAATTGAGTGCTGTAAAATTCCAAATTAGAGTTTTTCGACTCATAGAATCCACTGAAACTATTTTTTCTACAGTACGACCAATCCTCATTTGCATAAATTCAATATGGCCGTGATTTTGACATAAAATAGCTTATAGTTCCTTATGGAAGTGGTAAACTGCATATTAAGGTTTTGTAATTCAATGAATCTATTTAGGCTACTTCCCGAACAGAAAGGCAAAGCCTCATTTGCATAATTGCAAACTATCACAATATCGTAGTGTATGAGTTTTAGTGCATGAAAATTATATCACTATAATATAACGGAAACAAAGCAATTTTGTTGTAAAGGCAAATTTTATCAACTACATCTATGTACACTTCACAAACTGCAGCATAGTAGCTTTGTACATGCTTAGATGAAATATGTTACCTACAGCATACATACAGTATATGATAACCTCAATGATATTCAAGAGGAAAATTCTTTATGATACATCCTACTGGATCTTACTGGACGCAGTTCGGGCCCTCTTCGGTCCCGGGCCATGCTGAGGCACCGCCCTTCGTTGTCAACGCCTGGCTCATCCTGCCCCAGCACGCTCGCGGCAGACGATCTGGTCAATGATGCTGTTGCTGCCGGAGGTCTGGTAGTAGCGGGGAAACATCGGACGGTCTGGAACTGTCGTCAGCAACGCGACTAGGCTCCTCATGAACGTTTCAAAAGAGCCACGAATCTCTCTGAGTTCGCGGGGAAGGCAATTGAAAAGACGGGGCCCACGAATCATTAAGGAGTTTTCAAGCAGCGTTCTAACTCGCGCTGGAGCCCCATTATTTATCCGCATGATCTTGAAATGGAAGCCCCTACGGCCTCCATCAGCAGCAGTCTTCAAGCCCACACTACACCGGTCAAGAACTTCCGGCACCACACCGTTAGCCATCTTCCAGATATATAGTATAATATAACGCTCCCTCCTTCTTTCCAGCGAATATATCGAGAGCGCCTCCAATCTCTGCCAGTACATAGTTGCAGCTCCGTAAACCAGCCACTCTCGCGGTAAACGCTCCCTGGACAGCCTCAAGCCTTCTGATTGCTCCCACCCCAACAGGGCACCAGAGCTGACAACAGTACTCAAGAAGTAGGAGAACTAGAAACCTGAAAAGTAGCAGCATCACAGGTGGTTCACGGGAGGAGAATGTTCTCAACACCCATCCCGCTCTCTGCTTCGTCCTTGCAATCATCGCCTCGATCTGGTCCCCAAACCGTCCAGTGCAGCTCATAATCACACCCAGGTCCCTTACTCGACTCTGGGATCTGTTGCCATTCTGATAGGGGCGGTATAACATTCGGCGTTCAAATCTCTCTCCTTCCTATCCCGCCAATATCTCATTACTTCAAATTTGTTATCATTGAATGACATATTATAGGCAGCAGCCCATAAATCTTCTCCAGGTCACCTTGGAACCTTCGCTGGTTCTCAATATCAGCAACAGCTTCTGACCAAACGGGTGTCATCCGCAAAAGAGGAGACACTGGAGTGATGCACCTGTGAATCGATGTCATTCACGTGGATCAAGAAAAAAAACGGACCTAGGACCGTGCCCTGTGGTACTCCACTGGCAACCCACTCCCGCCTATACTCAACACCGGCAACAGTGACAACCTGTCTTCTATCCAAAAGGAAGCCTCTGATCCACTTGAACAATGGACCGCCGACACCAACATTGCTGATTTTACGAAGGAGGATTCCGTGGTCACCTTATCAAAAGCTTTCGCGAAATCAGGATAGACCACGTCGGCCTCCCTCCCCTCCTCGAGGATTTTTAAAAGTAGGTGCTGGTATAGAATGAGCTGAGACACGCACGAGCGACCAGCCCTGAAGCCGTGCTGGTTACTGTTTATTCGATGTGTGCCTTCCAAGTGGCCCACTAAAGTCTTGCACACCAGTCTCTCCATTACCTTAATAATTTGGGAGGTGAGCGTAATCGGTCGGTGGTTTGCAGGGGCCTCTCTGGTTCCTCCCTTATGGACAGGGGTAATTTTGCCCAATTTTAATTCTTCCGGTATCTCGCCGCTAGCCAGAGACGCTCTCCACAGATTGGTTAGAGGCAACGAGAGCGTAGTACGGCACTCCCGGAGAATAATCGCTGGGACTCCGTCAGGATCAGCTGCCGACGTCGCCGAAACTCCTCTAATCGCCTCTTCGATCTTTAGTCTCGTGACCTCTACGTCACTTAGCTCCTCCGGCGGGTCAAAATCGTCACGTCCGCTGGAAGCCACCCTCTCAACAGGTCCACTGAAAACAGAAACGAACTTGCTCTGAAGTACATTTGCGATCCTACTCGGGTGATTGATCATCTCCCCGTTCTGCTCCAGAGGGCCAATATTGGTGCGAATTGCGTTTTTACGATGAGCGTACGAAAAGAAGTACTTGGGGTTTCTTTTGATGGCTTCGACAGCCCTGAGCTCGTCTTCCGTTCGCTCCGCCTCAACAAACCGGGGCAACTCACTCTCAAACCCCGGTACCCTATGCGACAACCGAGTCCTCACAATCTGGTTATTTGTTTTCTGCAACCTCTTGCTTAGCTCTTCTCCTCCGTAATGCTCTTCTACTGCGTGAGATATCTTAAGCCTTCTTTCTTTGTATTAGGACTAACGCAATGCAGGTCTCTAAGGCCACGGCTCCACCGGCGAGACGAGCGACGTGCGACGCGACAAATTTCTTGCATTACAAAATGTAACGGAGGATACAGCAGTCTGCTGTCCCCACCGCCGCAACTCCGATGCCTCGCTACACCCGTGCATTGCTGCAACACGACTCCCGTAAAAATCGCATTGCGTGGCTTGTTGCTTCAGTGGAGCGGCGGTCTAAGAGTTTAACTATCAATACTTAGTACATTTCGCTCACAGACTTTCCCTGCAACTCTCGATCCCAGGGTATTGCGTCAATTGCGTTATTCAGCGAGGCCCAGTCCAAGCCACTGTAAAAGAAGTTGAGCTCTTCGAATTTGTGGAAGTTCCTAGTAGTTACCACATCGTCACTTCTGTCTGGCGCCGCCAAACTGGCAGCAATGAGATCGTGGTCCGACTGAGCAGTCCTACACTCAACAACGTCACAAACCAGATCCGGATTCCTGGTAAAAATCAAGTTCAGTACATTACGTTCTCTTGTTGGGGCATGCACCAACTGTTGCATGTAATTTTCACGGCAAAGGTGATAAATCGCTCAGCCTGGGCTCTTTCTTAGTCAGAGTTTGAACCGCCTTTCACTCTGAGTGACCGCCAATCAATTTTGGGGAAACTGAAGTCTCCCACCAGTAAGATATTTAGCAATGGGTTTCCACAAGAATCAAACAATCAGATATCGAATATAGGGCATGACGGAATTCTTCCTCAGAGCACTCAGTTCTATACAGGGCTGCTAATTGCACGTTGTACACCTCTATGTATATAATCAAGTGTTCCACGGCACCCGTCGACTTCTGTGCCATCATCATGCTACTCGAAGCGACATCGCCACGCAGGCAGATAGCAACGCCCCTTCTTCTTATTATTATTATTAAAACTTCACGCTTGAGCTCCCACGGACTGGTAATACAACCCAAATGAAGCATTTTGCAACACCGGGAAGCCCAAAACGCTGCTAAAGGAAATCCAGCGAAAACCCATTAACAGCTGACTTAAACGCCTGCAGGCCAATACGACCAAAAGCCGACGCAGGCAACAAATTCCAAATCCTAGCCGACCAGGGAACGAAGCACCGACAGAACTGATTAGTTCGACATCTGAAAGCCTCCAAAGTGAAAGAGTGCGCTCCGCGCGCAGCACGAGTTTCTCTCCCAAAAACTTTGAGGGCAGAGAGAGGAGAATACAACCAATGCCTCTCATTATTGTACACTTTATAAAACATACATAGCTCTGCGACTCTTCTCCTGTGGGACGGTTCACTAGATCATTATCAGCGCACAGCCTGCTGGCTGAACTAACAAGTCGGTCTCACAGATGCAACTGAGTGTCAGACGCTGAAGCCCAGACCGGTGAGCAATACTCCAACGCAGGCAGCAAAAACGCATAAAAACATCTACGGGCAACCTGACTATCACCAAACTCGGAATTCACCCTACGCAGTAGCCCAATCTTAGTGGAAGCGCGTGACACCAACCTCCTAATATGCGGCTCAAAAGTAAGCTTCTCATCAAAGAAAACACCAAGAATCTCCAAGGAGCTAGACTCCGGAAGTAAAGTGTCATCAATCTCCAGTTGGGTATGTCGCGGTACAAGAGTCCGAGGCCGACTGGTAATCATCGACTTGGTCTTACTAGCCTTCATCTTCATACTCCAGGCCGAGCACCATGCACTAATGCGTGAAAGATCCCTATTCAGAGACTGAGTAACAGCATCACGCCGGCGAGGAGCAGGTATCACAGCCATCAAAGTTGAATCGTCGGCATAGTTGATCAACGTGTTTCCAAGCGAAGAGAACATGTCACTGGTATAGAGAACGAACAACAACAGGGGCCAAGCACATCACCCTGAGGGACACCAGACACCACCCCAACTGAGGCGCTCAAAACGCCGTCGACAGACACAGTCTGCGTTCGCTCAGAAACAAAATCACGAATGATTGACAAAACCCTACCACCCACACCAAAGGACTCCAGCTTGTATAATAGATCTCTGTGTTTAACCCTGTCAAACGCAGCGCTAAAGTCCAACTGGACAAGACGTGCCTCCGACCCACAATCCAATGCAGACTGTAAATGGTGTGACGCCGACAAGAGAGCGTCACAACAACCCCAGCCAATTCTGTACGCAAACTGACCAGCAGGCAGCAACCCCGTAACCTCAGCGAAACGACCAACCTTACCAGCGATCAACTTCTCGAACACCTTCGACAAAATGGGCGTCAGTGTGATGGGTCAATAGTTGGCCACATAGGGCGACACCGGATCCTTGGGAATAGGAGTAATATTCCCAGTTCTCCAACAACGAGGAAAATTTCCTAGCCGTATTAAGCGCCGGAATATAACTGCAAGCTTGGGGACAAGAACATCAGCCAGCTGCTTATAAAACAAAGGAAACATGCCCACCGGATCCACACCTCCATACGAATCAAGGCCCTCAAGCAGCACCTTGATAGCCCCAGATCTGAACGCCAAAGAGGTCAAGCGAGGTTCAGGGTGGCATCCATGAGGCAGTGCGATAACATCTCTGCTCTGCTTCCCATCAAAGTGAGCCGACAAAAACTCCGACCTTGCCATGGGTTCAGTAATGATGCCACCACCTTGTAAACAAGGGGCGGCAACGAAGGTTCAGTTGATTCCCTCTGTCCGGTCGGCTCTGTAGATCTGACGCCGGGGATCATTATCTCATCTATTTGATGGAAGAGCGTAGGTGGGACTCCTTGAGAGCTATAATAGCTGCATTCTCCCCAGTAGACCATTCTCTCAGCATCTTGACTTTATTCTTAGCCTTTCTCGTGTACAAACCACCAATATTGAGAGTGATTATCTTGTGCGGTCGACAGTCAATTAATGGTACGCACATCGCCCTCTGGCATCGCCCTCCCCACCCCTCCTGAAGTCCCAGCAATCTCAAGAGTTGCTGCTGGATTTGCCTCCCCTGCAACTGAAGGTCTAAAATATTACTTTGCTCTTGGATTCCAGAAGCAGGGTGAGGGCAACTTGGGTGACTCAGGTACAGGTTTCAGGGCGCTAGCATAACTGGCTGGCTTGCTAGCACAACGCTCCACTGGGTTAATATGGCTCACGTGGGATGACTCTCGAGGAGCGGCGTCAGCAACTCTCCCTGACGGCTGCCCACAAATGAGGGAAGCGGCATCCAGCGCGATGGCAGGGCTTTCCAGCAGCCGAGTCTCTACAAAGCGGTGAGTGATAAAATTCACATTTTGCACCTTTATTACAGCCCTTATTTGTTACAGCACCAGACTTGATTAATCTGAAACACAGTATCAAAATAAGGGTAAATAATAATGACCACCTCATGGAATGGAGCGCAACGTGGCAGATGAACTTTAATGTCGACAAATGCTCAGCAATGCCCTTAGGGTTGGTGAACTCTTCCACCCCGTTGAAAATGAATGGGACGGAATTGGCTACTGTCATCCAACAACGTGACTTAGGAATCACTATTACAAACAAACTACAACACAGTCAGCAAGTTGAAATGAGTGTGAAAATGGCAAGCAGAGTACTCGGATTCATCACCAGAAACTTCGAATACAAGTCCAAGGACATAATCGTTCCCTTGTACAAGGCATTAGTGAGGCCACACGTAGAATTTGCTGTTCAATTCTGGTCGCCACATCTCTGTAAAGATATCGACAGCATGGAAAGAGTCCAACGCAGAGCAACGAAATTGATACCTCAGCTGAGAAACAAGTCGTATGAACGTCGCCTAAAAGAACTGGGTCTGATCTCTCTCGAGCAAAGACGACTCAGGGGACAACTAATAGAAACATTCAAGTACTTCAATGGCTTCAGCGACGTACCTATAACGGAACTCTTTGAAAGAGACCTTAATGATCGCTTGCGAAACAACAGTCATAAACTCAAGCATAAAGCTCGAAGAACAACCTTAAGTCAGCAGTTCTTTCCCTATTTCGTAGTCAGCATTTGGAATAGACTTCCTTCCGACGTTGTTGGTGCGGAGTCTGTGAACTCGTTTAAAAATCGTCTTGACATACACTGGGAGAGACATCCTCCACAGCTAAGGACTCCTCCTCCACAAGTCGCAAGCACTTTACGGCCAAAGCTTCACAGGCCATTTTAAGCTGACTTCTTCACACTTCCGCTCCATCTATATATTTAAGCTCGGCATATCAGCGCAATCGATCATCTTTGCGGCATTCATGACCATCTCTTTGGCGGAGATTCTTCTTCCCCTTCTTTTTTTATTTATTTATTTTTTTTTTCGTCTTCCATTTTTTCTCTTCTGTTTCCCCAGTCCTCTACATTCTACTAACATACAGTTGGGAGCATAATTAAGGGACAAAAACAAAAAAATTCATATCTCAAAAACTGTAAAAGGTTCAACGCTGAAATTTAAACACAAAAGAGGTATTGGGATAGCTAATAATATGCTAAGAATTTATTACGATCCAAAGTATAAGAAAAAAGTTATATATATTCAACTTATAATTATGAATTTGGTGTGAGCAGAATTAAGAGACACTTGACAAAAAACGCAAAAAAACAACAAATTTAACAAAAACTTTCATCCTTAATCAATATTTTGTAAACGATCCTTTATGTTTGATGACTTCAACACATCTTCGAGGGCAAGATTCAATTAAATTGCGGCATCGTTTAGTATCAATCCTGCTCCATTCCTTTTGAAACTTTGTCCAAAAATCCTCAGTGTTTGTTGGATTTCGAGCCATGACTTTCTCACCCAAGACTTTCCAGAGGTTCTCTATGGGGTTGAGGTCAGGACTTTGAGCAGGCCAGTCAAGAGTCTCCACTCCTTCCTCATCAAGAAACCTCAACACACTTTTGG
>LQNS02278096.1:2953592-2965104 GCA_001587735.2 Parhyale hawaiensis | reverse complement strand
ACAACTGTGTTCACAAAACGGCGATAAAATGTTTACCGTCAGCTCAGTATTCTCCGCAAGTGTCACTACTGTAGTAAAGTTTCCTATTTCTGGTCAAATTTGCAGTGAAATAGAAATCAGAGTGGCTTAAAGGTTTTTAAAATGTCTATAAAGAAACAAGAAAGCCTCATGGAACGCCTAGTTTATTCGTTTTGCGGATGAACCTGTTTTGTTTGCTGCCTAAATCGCGCGGAAGTATCAAAATGGACGCCCGTGAAAACGCACAGAGCAGAAATTTGCAGCGATGAGCGAAAACGCCACAATGTGAACAGATTTTTTATTTCATCTCAGTTCGTAGGATAAGTAACTAAAAAACACTTCACAAATAACAAAAAAGGCGGCGTTAAAAAGCACTCAGAATCACACTGTGAATACAAATTCGATTTACGTAGCTGTACGACCAACTGGTTGCCCATAGAAAACCTCAAGCGACCTTTCGCCACGTAGGCGCAACTTGTCTATTGCTAGCAGCAATTTTGCTGCTCGAAGACGTACGAGCTGCGCGTCCTGACAGCAAGTTGCCAGGATGAATACCTAGTGTGGCCCCTGCATTAGCTGCTTTTCACTGTCCTACCGATGGACGACATTAACTGCATCTTGTCTGTCATAATCACCCACGAGCGAAGCGAAGAGCGGTGAAAATGTGTTCGTTAGGTAGGAGTCGAGCACCGTTCATAACTTTTTTCAGGGAGTTTGGTAGGTTGACCTTGATGTGCCCATTATAAAAAAAAACTAGAATAAGCTAGACAAAACAATGACACCGATAAATTTTGTTTTCTGTCCACCCAAAAAAGAGGCAGGAGATCAGTTTTAATATTTTTAAGCAATCTAGTGGGTCGGCAAAGATTTGAAAATTTGGGTCGTGTTTGAAAACTGGCCAGCACTCTATTTTTGTATTTGATGCCGTATCAAAGATACTGTTTAAATTGGTTATGTATATAACCTAACCTAACGTAACCTAACCTAACCTAACCTAACCTAAAAAGACCCGGTTAGGTTAGGTTGAAAACGGGCCAGCACTCTATTTTTGTAATTATAAAGATAATAAAAAATAATACACGTATCTTGAATACCTTATTTATTGATGAATTTATAGACATGCTTATATACATAACCAATTTAAACAGTATCTTGGATACGGCACCAAATACAAAAATAGAGTGCTGGCCAGTTTTCAAAAAAGAGTGCTGGCCCGTTTTCAAACAAGACCCGAAAATTTTGAGTTAGCTGGCCATCAAAACAGACGGCGTTGAATCTGTAACTCCACCCGAACAGAGGCAGAAGTAGTTGAGCTTTTTCAGAGAGTCAAGTGGGTTGACTGAGATGTGAAAATGCCAAAACTCTAGATAAGCTGCCAATCAAACATGACGGCGTTGAATTTGTCCCCACCGAGGGTGATGGTCGTACGCCGCGAGGCGTTTTAGTTCCCCCATATTTTTGGCGTCATCTGCGACACTGCGAGGCTACTTCAATAGACATTGAGCTGTGGTAATTACCGGCGGATAGCTTCTTTGAAATCCTTTGTGAGGAGGAAAAAACTCTAACTATGTCAGGAAAGGTAAAGGAACGGAAGGAAAGGGAACAAAATCAAAAGGAACGCCAGGAAATGGTTGATGGAAAAAATGGCAAGGAAGGGAATGAAAGGAAAAGGAACTAATTTTATTGCTGTCATTGTAGAAAATCTGTTGCGCATTAGATTTTCGCGTATTTTCGTTTCTTCCTAGTTTAATCAATTGAAATTTACGATTCTGTTTATGAGAGAAATTTGTTACCAACCTGATTAGTTGTACGTCTTAATTCAAATTAGCTAAAGCTGGAAGTTTGTTCTTGGGAATAGTCAGGCCTTGAATCGACAAAAAAGATAAAAACTCTTTGTGAGTTTAAAATTATTCGTGTAGCTACAGGTGAAAAAATTTATAGGAGAATGAAACGAAAAGGAATGAAAGGAAAGGGAATAAAGTAAAAGGATCGAAAATAAAAAGAATGGTAGGAAAGGGAGCGAAAGAAAGGAAAATGAAAGGAGAGAGAGCGATAGGGAATGAAAGGAGAGAGAGCGAAAGGGAATGAAAGGAGAGAAAGCGAAAGGGAACGAAAGGAGAGAGAGCGAAAGGGAACGAAAGGAGAGAGAGCGAAAGGGAATGAAAGGAGAGAGAGCGAAAGGGAACGAAAGGAGAGAGCGAAAGGGAACGAAAGGAAAAACAACGAAAGAAAGGGGAGCGAAGGAAAAGGAACGATATGAGAGGGAACAAGTAGTTCAAGAAAATAAAGGGTCAAGGTCACGCCACTACAACATTCGGCTTGATTATAGTTTTTAAAACTACAGCAGTTATTTTCACATGTATTAAACTGATGAAGAAAAAAATACTGTTGTTTATTTAGAATCAATGTGAATACGATGCACTGTATGTGGCGGCAACTAATAAGTTTGATCGTGCTAAAGCTGATGCGCAGCGCTGGTGACTAGATAGTTTCGAAACCATTATTGTCGCTGTACACTGATTGCTCGCAGATGGTGATTGCTACATCAGTTATGTACGGTCTCATATCAGCTACCTGTGAATTGCCATCGTGGTCATATCAGTTCTGCTACTTCTGGTAAGTAATTATTCGGAGATATACTGCTGAAGCTCTGCATCGATAGTATGAACAGCGAAGATTAAGAGCCCCAGCCCCTGCCAGTGCTGATCGAGCTTGGTGCAGATAAACTCGTTTGAGCGACTGCTGTTGAAGTTAAAGCCACATCCACACGATCAAGTCCTACATCAACCACAAACACTATAATCGAAAAGGAAAAATACAAGCACTTCTCTTCTCGGTCCCGGCGGGATCAAACAGGAACCGCGAATACTTCGCGACAAGGGAATCCAGTATTCCATGACTATTACAATCGACATTCCACCCTCATTTGATCGTTGTAGATATTTATTTTAGTAGTAGAAGCTGGATGGCGGGTAAAACTTTATTTATTCTGGTAAGAAATAAAGCTAATAATTCACCCACTGGCACCTCTCACATGCGGAGATGCAGACGACAGAAATATCAATTTTTAGTTTTATATTTCTCCATTAGAGGAGCCGCACTGTCAAAAATGGCAGCAAATAATTTGAGACGATGCGTCTTCATTTAATACGCCTTTGGCCCTAATATGTTCCTGAAATATACGCTACAACAGCCGACTCAAATTGTCATAGGTGATTAGTGGTCTCTCTCTCTTTTTGTCTCTTTCAATCTATACTATAATAAGAGAGCTGTCTGTCAGTCCGTCCGTCTGTCCGAAGCCTTATTTTTCTCCTATCTAATACTGAAGAAAAAAAATCCAAAACACCTAATTTTTTTTGCCAAACCGTATCCAGGATACGTTCCCGGGAATTCCCGCGGCTGTGAAGGCCTGGTCACGGGCCTTTGTGAACTTGGTTGCTTCTAAACCCTTGGTGGACAATGTGGACTTGATGAAGTTCGTGAACTTTGTGGACTTGGTGGACTTTGTGGAATTGGTGAACTTTATGGACTTTGTGGGCTTGGTGAACGTAGAAGTATTGTGGAATTTTTCGATAGGATGGTAAGATGTTTTCAAATACATATTTTCATGACTTATTCAACAAAAAGGTTGCGTTTAGCGCTCTAGTTTATGTAAGAAGCACAATCTTCCCCAACATGGCCACATACGGAAAATCTTACATTAGCGAGCAGCAAAGCCCCAAGGAAATTAAAAAATTATCCGCACCGTATCCATGATACCGGACAGACCTTGAGACCATAGAAGATTTTGTGTTTCAGTGAAATCTGCAGCGTCGATATGGAGACAGTAAGCTGCAAGACGTAATGCCTACTGCCCGTGAAAACCATCGCTTTGTTCGCTCTTTGCTGATTATCGGCTGAATTTGTACATGGTAAACTGAGAATTATATGATGGGATGAATGAAGGTTTTAAAATAAGACTGCTTGGCCGCGCTAAGAGAGGCTGTAGTATCGCTATTTTTTTCGATTCATAGAAGTGTTTCAAGGGAGAAGTGCAATGAGATCAAATAACTAGGATCCCATTTTCGCCATCACCTGCAACCTGGTCCTCGATCTCGATGAAAACGCAACCTAATTGAAAAATGTGCAACATGACCTGGTTTTCGCCTATTTCTGTAAGAGCGTGACCATAAATATGCAAATTATGAATATACTTTACAATATATGAGCATATATGTCATTAGAGCACTCTGAGAGCGCATAGCTCCGCCAAGCAAGGCAACTGTTACGAAAAATTCAAATTGACTCTGAAACCATGATTTTCTTTGCATCAACTCCAAAATCTAATCATTTGTGCTTTTTGATAGGTAGTGTTGAGCCTTTCTGAAGTTTTCTTGAATATTTGCTAATAACTTTTTGAATTTTACTGCTTACAGGAATTATGACAAGCCATAGACCACACCATACATTAACTGCACAGTGGCCCCAAAAGCAAATTTCGGTCCCGCAATTGGGCCTGGCTGCAGGGTGCCGCAGACGCATTTTTATATGTTCTCCCATAACTTTTTCATACTTGGTTTAGTTATTAAACTTAATTGTTTTGCGTTCAACAATGACTGGCAAACCTGTACATACTTCAAAGACTTCTATACGCACAAATTCACAAAAAATGCTGAGGCTTGAAGTGTAATTACGAAGAGCAATTTTTTATGAAATCCTTTGACAGTTGCAGTACACTTATTTCGCAATAGTTGGTGAAATAAGCAGTCTCATGTTGTAGAACAGAAGCCTCTCAAACTTGTTGAATGCTCGATCTGTAATGAAATAACACGTAAACAGTTGATGAATATGTTAATGAAATTCAATTGGGATACGGGCTGAGCGAGATGATCAGAACAGACTGCAGAGCTGAAGGGTGAGTCGGAGCTGCTTGCAGACATGAATTTAATGAAGCACTGGTAGCAGTGAAGGGATGAAGAACTGACTTCCATGAAGTAAGTTATTTAACATTGCAAGCAGTGAAGTGATATAGCATTGGCGGACGTGAAGAGATCTGAATGATGAAGCACTGGCAGCCATGAAGTGATGTTGTAGTATTGAACATTGACAGCAGTGAAGTGATACAGCATTGGTAGCCGTAAAATGATCTAGCCTCTTTAACAGTGAAGTGATGTAGTATTGGCAGGCCTAGAGTTATCTAGCATTGGCAACTTTGAAGTGATGTAGCTTTGGCCGTCGTAAAGTGATCGAACATTTATGCCTCTGAAGTGATCTGACATTGACAGCCGTGAAGTGATGTAATGTAGCCTTCCATGGAGTAGTTTAACTCCAGCAGCCATGATGTGATGTGACATAGTCATCTATCAAATCATATATGAAGTGTGGGCATCTATGAAGAGATGTAACGTAGTGATATATTAAATCAAGTAGTAATGTAGGCAACCATGAAGCTATGTAAAATAGAAATTCACTTAATTATGTAATGTAGGCAACCATTAAGTGATGTAATCTAGGCAATGAAACGATGTAACGCGGGCAGTCACAAAGTGGCGTAGTATTCCTATTATAGGTAGAAATGTGAAACTACATGGTGCAACTGTAGATGGTTCCAGTGATGAAGGGTTTGTATCAGCACCGAAATGTTTTTTAACGGCTGTTCTGGTATCTTTATTTCATGGTTAATTATGCATTTCTAGTTCTCGGCTACTAATGTGGTTTTATTCTGTAGTATTTCTGTGGTTTTAATATGATTTTTTCGGTATTACTGGGATTTCTTAACTTTCCTTTCCTCGCGGCTAGAGGGATGAGGTCTACCGAAAGCTCTACATTCATCAATTTCTGAGCTCATTTCTTCAAATCCGTCGTTGGAAAAAACTCAATTGTGTGTGATATTAAAGTACATTACATGTAGTATTTATATGCCAATTTTTTCTATGAAATTTTAATATTCCTAGAAATTATGACTATTTTCAATTATTCTTGGTGTCCGAAGGTATGATATTAATCGCCTACAGAAGATATGTGACTGTCAGTTTACATTCTCTGCTCTGCAGCACATTCGTTACGTTACGACGAATAAATTAATCTTTGTTTGAGGTCTCTGTGATTATTAGCCCTCATTTTATTAACACTTACGTAAATCGGCCTCCAGGCCCAATTGCGAGAGGCCCAATTTCAGTGTCCCGTCAACGTTTGGTGTGGTTTATGGACAAGAATAAATCAAACATAAAAATGAACCTACTGATCTGCCCCCAAATTTAATCATTCACGTTTTTCAACATTACTAACAACTTCTGTTAATTTCATAAAGATGCATTCAAAACTTTTGAAAATTTGGCGGTAACAAGCACAAAATCGAGCACAGCAACGAACACCAGAACGAACAGTTCATCAGAAGAATTTAGTGATTTACTCTTCGTAATAAACCTAACAATTCATGCAAACTTGGTGAAAATCTGTCGATTACTATTTGAGTTATTGCATTGATATAAATGAGGCAAACAAACGGATGAACGGATCTTTACCAAAACTTGATCATTTGTTCCTCCTAACATACTTAACACTCCCTGTAAATTTCATCCAAATCCGTCTAAACCTTTTTGAGTTATTTTGATGTCAGGCAGACATAAAACCTAGAACCCAGATTCATTGCGCTCAAAATATTGCAGTTATAGCTCCTAAAAATTGTTCATATTGCACCAAAAAATTGCACTTATTGCTCCTACAACAGGAGCGGAAGAAATAGGAAACAAAGGAAAAGCAAAAGCAGCAAAAATTTGAAAAGTCAGATAACAAACGGGAATAGCCTGTCAGTGGATCAGTGGACACCTATTTCAGTTCCAAATGCCAATTATCTGTAGGGATACATTGCGCTTGTGCTAGTTGACAATTCCTCCCAATGGCGATAATAATTCTTGCAAATATCCCACTTTGTCTATTCCCATGATGTCGTCCCCGAATGAAAAAGGTTATGAAAATTTAAATCAAATTTTGAGATTTGCAACTCAATTTTATTTGTACCCCAACAGATACATACACGGAACAATAATTGATAAAGGGAATGAATTGTCATGGCCTTTGACGTCTGGTAACACGTGGCAGGGGTAGTAATTCCCAGTCGGAAATTATGGTTGTGATTATAGTAGAACAACTATGATTATGGTCGAGACTTTGGTTGTTTATTGTCGATATATCCTCCATATTCCACCATATATGGGGTGCAGTATGGTAGAGATATGTCACAACATTCGACCATAATATCAACCATAATTCCCAACAATAATAACCCAATTACAACTATTGAGGTTTTAGCTGCACAACCATGATCTACCCTAGTGAACCGTAAAAAAAAACCATTCACAACCAAAATCGACTGTGTTCAGCCAATATTACAACAATATTCTACCAAGATACACTTTTTTATTTATTGACATATTGTGCAGTCGATGCCTGCTTCGTTTGCTAATGATTAGTTGCTTATAATAATAGTTTAATTATTACGTGCGTGTTAGGCCTGCAGTTCAGAATGGTCTAAGGCTCTAAGCTTCAGAACGATAGTAGAGCAGGAGCTTGAACCAGTCGGTGCAGTTAACGCTTGTTTATATATAACTTCTTTAACTCTAAATCGGTATGGAGCTACTGTACGTAGCTCACAGTAAGTCAAAACTCAAGCGACAATTTTTGGGTGGTACTCGTTGTCCGGGTACGAAAGGTTAAATATCTCATAAAACATAAAAATAGAAGTCAATATTTGATCTAGGATTGCAATACTATTTAGTATGAAATACAACAAATAAAAATTGATATGATGGGTAACTACGCTAAAGTGGCTAAGCGTAAAAAAATCAGGAAGCGATAGATAAAAAAAACGTCAAGGCCGCTAGTGTCCATATATACCGTGCAATGTTTACATTTCATCGACAGGAAAGAAAAGACTGAAAATATGCACAATTTTTGCACTATGATGTGAATTATTAGATTTTTCGCATTCAAGCTTACAGTCATACAATATCATTTTGGTCGATAATGTTGGGAATTCTAGCCATATCATTAAAATCCATGGCAATCTGTACATATTTTGCCCCATATAATGGGAGGAATTCCCCTCATGATCGTACGTACGGAAATCCGTTGATAAGCAACCATAGTTATGCTCTAACATATGCTCTACCATATATAGTCTTTAAACATCCTTGTACAACCATCTACCATATATAGTTGTTAAACATCTATGTACGACCATAGACTTTCATTTCTTGACAAACCATAAACAACCAATATTGCCTCCACCAATATCGACCTAAATATACTAAAATCAACGTTATGTTATGGTCGACATATCTACCATATTGTTCCATCAACCATAATCGACTTTAATCTCTGATACACCTCTATATTCTACTATAATCACAACCATAATTTCCGACTGAGGAGTGACATGAGCTCACACGTCCCTCATCGTAATGCGTTCAATTACGAAAATGAACCCGAGCTGTGAGTCAATTTTTTTTTGTCTCTGTCCACACGTAGAAGTGTGCTTTATTCATGTGACTAAAGGGCTTATAATTCGCGTCGGTTTGAAGTGACATCCGTATCCCATAATCTTCTAGACTGATTTTTATGGGAATAGCATGTTTTAAAAATAGTTATAGTCTGATAATCCGACGGAAGAAAACTTATCACAGAGTAATCAGTTGGACTACCAAATCAAAGATGGCGTCCGTGTTCTTATAACATTTTCAGTTTTTTCTTAGTCAAACCAGCGTAAGGAGTCTGATGGGTGCGGCTAAGAACGCACAGCAACTTGGCCAAATCTCACTTAAGGGCGTCGTATATCTTGTCTCAATCGATAAAATTATATTTATACTTGAATACTCAAAGTGCATTAGTTAATAGATTAGATTTGGCCCTGCTGCGTTCAATTCAGCCCGCCCTTAAAGGACTGCTTACGCTGGTTTGCCTATAGTTTTCTTCTCTTAAACGGGAGTACTGTACAGTGATTCTGATCATTAAAGTAAACATAATTAACTGAGCTTCAATGACGCAGCGGTTTCAAAAAAGAGACATGCTTCATTCTTCAGTCTAGCGCGATTGCTGCAGCTGTTTCTCTCAAATCAACGGGCAGCGTCCATCAGTTTGAGTGAACACGTTACAATGAGGGACATGTGAAGACGGCCTAGTGTATTGCATTTATAGCTCTCATTGCAGTTATTGCACATATTGTAGTTATATCAGCTATTGTACTTATGCCGGCAACTGCAATGAATCCGGGCTCTAATAATAACAGGCTGGAAGACAAACACGATGAAAACATAACCTCCTTGCCGGAGGCGAATATATAAACAAACTAGAGCACTCTGAGAGCGCATACCTCCGATAAGTGAGCCAACGGTAGCAAAAATTCTAATTGGCTCTGAAACCATAATTTTCTTAGCATAAACTCCAAAATCGAATCATTTGTTCCTTTTTATATTAATAACAGCTTCTTCAATTTTTTGAAGATCCGTTCATAACTTTTTGAGTTATACTATTAACAAACGGTATGACAAATATGAGTCAAACATACAGACGAACTAACCGATCTGCACTAAAATTTGATCATTTATGTCTTTTACCATTACTAACAACTCCTATAAATTTCATAAAGATTCATTCATTATTTTTTGAGTTATTGTGCTAACAAGCATAAAATTAGAAACAGTGACAAACGAACGAACGAACAAACAGACCATTACCAAAATTTAATAATCTACTCTTTGTTATATACCCAACAACTCATATGAATTTCATCAAAATCCATTCATCACTTTTTGAGTTATGACACCAAGAAAAAAAACGCAGACAAAGAAAAAAACGGATGGACATATCTTCACCAAAAGGTAATCATCTGTTCCTCCTAACATACCTAACAATCCCTGTAAATTTCATCCAAATCGGTTCATAACTTTTTGAGTTACACTGGTGACAGACAGACAGACAAACACGACGAGAACATAACCTCCATGGCGAAGGTAATAAACACACAATGGTGTTTATTATATCGTGTTGATTTCTGGACTTTCTATTGCAGTTTACAGTGTGCACATTTGTTTCTTTTTTAAAACGTTAATCGTGCTCCACTGTAGCTTTAAATAATAATAATAAAAAAGAAGCAACAGGCGGAACTAGACGAATATGCTACTTATTGGCAACATATGGTTACCAAATGCTTTGCGCTGTCCAAAAGTTGGAATCAAACATAACCAAAATTCACAACGCGGAGTAATTTCCATATAAATGATGCTTTCGTCACTATACACTGTAGTGAAACCATTCTTATATAATGAAACGTTTCGTGTATTTATTCATTTTGAGTCGGCCCTTGACGAAATAGATCGGTGCAAAATAGGCCCGGTTGTAGACATTGTAAATAAGTTACGTTTTCATAGAGATCGATGACCAGGTTGCTGAATGCACTTCTTCCTTGAAACACTTCTTGAAATCGGAACAATATATATACACAGCTTCTAAGAGTTCAATTTTATCGCTTTTTTTTTCTCTCAGGTCATGACGTATAAATTTGGCAGGTGATCGAAGCACTCACGAAGCTATGATGATTGTTCACGGGCAGTAGACAATGTTTTTTTCTAGCATACTGTCTATCTCTAAAGGAGCAGATTTCGCTTCATTGGCCAAAATTACAGCACTTCATTGAAGCAGATATTTGACTAGATAGGGCAGTATCATTGCCATGGTGCGCTCACATTGCATATAAGTTGACTAGAGTTGCATTCAAATTTATTGCTGTGTTTTACTCGAGTTTTTAATTCTGCCTCTCTCTATAGAAGACGCACGTTCAGTTAAGAAGGAAGATAGGGACCGAGAAGACAGAGACTACTACTACGCTTTCTCTACGAAGTGAGGGAGCCTAGCTCGGTATAAGGTTCTTAACAGAACTGTGCTGTCTGGAAACAAATGTCTCTGCCTCTGCAACCCGTAACAACAAAATAGGATAATTAACCCTTACAGAAAAATCATACAACTGACGTGATATGAATAGGTTTCTACCAAAAGCTGCCTCTTTCATCTTCCCTGAGTCAGCGACTTAGGTTCTAATTATTTTCTATAAGCCAGCAGCATGTTATTCTATCTCAAAAGAAGCTTAAACACGTTTTTAGAAAGCTTTAAAGTACTAGTGGACCCGTGGTGAAAAAATTCGATAGTTTTGCCTAATAAAGGCCGGTGTGGAATCTTCTTTTCTTGGACTAGCTTCTTCATTTTCTTCATTGGTCTTTTAACGGGCTCTCATCCCGAAGGATCTTTCTTCTCCATTCTCCTTCTTTCAGGTGCTTCTTAAATATTGACAGGCATCAGTAAAATCTTGAGTAAAACATTGTAACAAACTTGAATGCAACACCTACCGGCTTGCATATATGCAATGTGAGCGAACTTTATCAATAAGACTGTCTTTGAAACTCAATTATCTGCTGCATTGGAGTGCTGATATTTGCTCTATGAAACGAAAACTGCTCCGGAA
>LQNS02278096.1:2887461-2899146 GCA_001587735.2 Parhyale hawaiensis | reverse complement strand
TCTTGCATGCCCAGGATTTTGGCAGTAAACGATCGCTGGATAGCCTCAAGGCGCTCTAAGTCTTTCCGTTTGCTTGGCATCCAAAGAGGTGAACAATATTCAATCATCGGTAGTATTAGTTGTTTCCATAAGGTGAGCATTGTGTCTTCCTCTCGCGAAGAGAAAGTTCGAAGCACCTATCCGCTCCACTTCTTGCCCATAATTACAACTCGAGCCACGTGATCTTCAAAAGTGGCATTATCTTGTATTCTCACCCCAAATCTCTTAAACTTTGCTTTCCCTCGATTTCGCTCCCATCTTTCGTCGTGTAGAACGAAGATGCAGTAAGGGAGAGGTTTTTTTTCCGTAAGTAAGCTTCTCTGATCTCTTTGTGGTAAAATTAGGTAGTCTGTGAGTCAAAAATGGCGGCGTGAAGTTTGAAATGCCACCTATTCATTTTTCTTCTCGGAATATATACTAGTTCTATGATGGGAGATACTTTGTCTCCGAAAATTCATACATGCTAGCGCCGTTTCGGCACAGTAAATATCTTGTCTCAACTGACCCTTGAAATGGCATCGAGAGCGTGGATTCTTCTTATGCGTTGACTTTTACCGGAGAAATAAAAACAATTTCTCTCGCATAACAGGCTGGGTTCAAGACCGTCAAGGATAATAGCTCTGCATGCTTTTTCCATCCAGACCAGAACTTTCTGCACAGGAAAAGAGAACAGTACTTACCTTGGCTGTCGGAGGTGATACGCACATGCCAAGTACTAAAAAGCGGGCACGGTTGCCGGAGCTGATAAAGTTCCCCCTGAGGTGTTGAAATTAGTGATGGGTCGGATGTCATTTTTTGGACATCCGCGGATGCACGTGCGGCTGTTGCCATCTTGATATTCACGCATGCATATGCGGATGCAGATGTCAAGAAATTGGGGATGTTCCGTGGTTACTGATGCGAATATTCAACCCACCTAAAACGCACACACCTCTCACGACGGCAGTTTATACAGCACTTGGGGAAAAAACTTAGATGGTGCTTTGTAGACAGGGAAAGCACTTGCACACAGTTCAATATAAATAAAAATTTGCAGTTTTCATCTCTATAGATGAGTTTAGTGTACAGTGATAAACCTGTGTCTCCTTTGCTGCGGATTTGACAGTTGATATCCGAGGATGCGGTGGCAGATGTTACGATCTTAGCATCCGCGGATGCAGATGCGGCTGCGGATGTCAAAAAAGTGCGGATGTTCTGCAGGTGAGGATACGAATATTCGCCCTATCACTAGTTCGAGTATGCACCATCTAGACTAGTTGCATTATTGGTTTCGTTTTTCAATGGATGCCTACCGATGCTGTACATTCACAGCCCTGTTATGAAACTTGTTATGAAACCTGTTGTCAAAAACACTGGTAAAAATGTTGCTGATAGAACAAATGAGCTCTGCCCTAGGGACCACTGACAATCAATTAGGTTTCAAAGCCATGCACCGAACAGAGATGGCTATATTTGCTCTGAACTAGACAGTAGCGCATTATCTCTCAAGCGGTTCATGCGTGCATAATGTTTCTTGGATGCGAAGAAAGCATTTGATAGGGTGAATCACTGGACGCTTTTGAAGAAACTATTAGACAAAGGGGCCCCTCGGCCTATTGTTGGCTTAGTGAAATTTTGGTGTAGGCATCAAGAGTGCTGTGTACGCTGGGGGAAGTCATTCTCTGAGGGCTTCCATACTTCTAGTGGAATCTGACAGGGTGGGCTTCTCGCAACGTTGCTTTAAAACATATTTATTGATGGCATTCGTAACCAGCTCAATGGTAGTCGAGTTGAGTGTTTCACGGGCCGGCGCTGCATTAATGCAACCAGTTACGCTGACGATATGGTGCTTCTTGCTCCTCATCACATTCACAATTCTCTCTAAAAGCTAGTTTCCATTTGTGACGATGCAGCTCAAGAACTAGATATAGTGTACAACACGAGTAAGACGTGTGTATGTTGCTCGAACCTCGACGCAGCAAGCAGTGCAGGATTAGGCAGACATTGCTAAGCGGTGTGAAGTTAGCCTATATGCACAACTTTGTGTATCTGGGACATCTCATTGATGAAAAACTTGACGATTGCGGAAACTTTGGACGACAGGTTAGACGCTTAAATGCTACATGCAACCAGATATAACGGCAGTTATATAGAAGCTAAGTTCACTAGACAGGCCATCAGCAAATTGCGTGTTGCGTACAATGACATATCTCGGCGGCTGGTGGGTGAGCGTCGTATGACATAAGAGTCTCAATATTCACGCCCGCAAATGTACATATAGCCGGCAGTGAGAGTCGAAAACTTTGATAAATTGATAGTTTTACCATTAAGACTCTTCTACAAAGATGTGACTAAGTGGAAATCCGAAGAAGCAATGTCTAGTGAACATGGAAGGTTGGGCATAACATCCCAGTCAAGCCACAGCATCTTTTCGTTTCCAAAGAAACGCTGAAGCAGTCCTACCTGCTTTGGTTTTCCCGTCAAATGACGCCATACTGATTGTGCGTGACAGGTCTTTTCGCCGCTGGTCATTTCACCCTGATGGCATTTTGCCATTAGGGCATTAAAGAAGTTGATTAGTGGTTGTTCATTCTGATTTAAACTATTTATTCAAACAAAACTGATCTTCTTTTGTCTTATGATTCTGTATAATTTAAAGAAGTTATTTAGTAGTTGATCATTAAGATGAACTATACTTAATTAGGAAATAAATTGTTGTCATCCAGTAAGAATAACAAAAGGCGCAAGAGCACAACTGATCTTCTTTTGTCTTTTCATTCTGTATGATTGTCTTGTCGCCGCCATCATATCTTGTGTGTCGCAGATCATGTACAGATTGTTGGCATTGCGTTTTCAGCACTTGTTACGTATTGACTGGAAATTGTGAGGTGTTCGTAATAATATATGTTAATCAAGTATCCCGTAGAAAATACTGTTTGCATTAGTGTGAAAATGTGCTGCTGTCTAGATCTATCGCCAGCTAGAGTTCAGCCAGCCATTGCTAATGCCATACATTCCAGCTTTAGTAGAATCAGTATTTCCAGCAACTGCATTTGAATAGCAGAGACGACAGTAGCGGTCGCTACGGTGTTATTGCTATACTTTTCTCATAAATTTGTGAATGCAGCCAATTATTGTTCTTCAGATCTTAATTCCCCTTGAGCTGCTGGATACCATTTTTGCATTTCTTTTCATTGCTGCCTTCTCATATCTTCTATATATAGTGACATACATTCCCGACTGAACAATTTATTTTACTTGTAGCTTAAGTCAATACTAGCAGCCAATCTACCAATACTAAACAAACTGAAAAAAAAAAAAAAATGTTTCACCAAAAAAATTGAACTAGCCAAACCAAACACTAGCCAAGCCAAACACTAGCCAAACCAAACACTAGCCAAGCCAAACACTAGCCAAACCAAACACTAGCCAAGCCAAACTCTATCTAATGTAACCTTGGAGGGATAGGCTGGGACAAATTATTCATTTTATTCATTTTAGTCACTCGGTCGTATCGTAGTAAATGACTATTTAAAATGTACAGTTTTCATATGAATCATATCATTTGCCTAAGATCGGTGATGCTGTGCATCACTGCATTTATAGGTTCTGTATTTTTCATTTTATTCAATCTTTTTTATTACCTTCACACACGTGGGGTGACGTGAACAACGTCACCTGGACTTCTTCCGGAAACTTTTTTTTTTTCCTTTGGAGTTCTGCTGCTATATGGGTCAAAAGCTGAAGCTGAAACGATTCCTAATAATAATAGTAATAATAATACCGTATTAGGTTAGGCGTGGCTTCTGCGTAATTTATGTGTTATCGTGCCATTTATTACATCACGGCGAAATGACCTAAGGGCGAAAAGATCAACGGCGAATTGACCGACGGCGAATTAACCTACGGCGAATTGACCGACGGCGAATTGACCGACGGCGAATTAACCCCCGGCGAATTGACCGACGGCGAATTGACCGACGGCGAATTAACCCACGGCGAATTGACCGACGGCGAATTGACCGACGGCGAATTGACCGACGGCGAATTAACCCACGGCGAATTGACCGACGGCGAATTGACCCACGGCGAATTGACCGACGGCGAATTAACCCACGGCGAATTGACCGACGGCGAATTAACCCACGGCGAATTGACCGACAGCGAATTAACCCACGGCGGAAAGACCTAGAATCTGATTGTTACCCATTTTCACGTGCTGTTTATCCGGTTTGGGTGTGTGCAGTTTTGCTGTGTTTATTGTTTTTGTGATATCTTTTGAGCCCTGCGCTACGCTGCTTTTTCATCCATTTTTTGGTAATTGAATTGCGAAATTGTTTAGTTTAATCTTATCTTTGTTCCTTTGCTACGAATTACTATATTAATTTTTGTTCAGTGGCTGTGTTATATTTTGTAGTTTTAAATAAAATATTGAAACGTTGTAATTAATTTATACATTATGATATAATGTTTATTTGGAGAACTATCCATTACAATTCTTTTATTTACTTTCTGAGTAATAAACTGATTGATTTCAGTGTTGTATCCGTTCCTCACATTATGGCCACTACCACCGTATCACCAGAAAGAACTCATAGATACGCTAGGGTCTGCGCTGCAGAGGCTCTGGAAAAATCACCGCAAATTCCACCGTAAAGAGTACCGTTTCTGTAAGTTGGGTCACGATTCAAGGTTCATGCGGTGTGCATCCATGGTACGAAGTACACCACGTGACCTGCTCGAATGGTTTGGTTTGCCGCGGTAAAGAATTAGGTGGAGTAGTTCGTCCGTTTAGCACATAGAGATCGTGTGGCATCAACCGTCGCACGCCAGACACTTTAGCGCTCACGTGTTGTGGCGCAACGAATGGTTCCAGTCTCCTCTGTCTCGATTAGTTGTCGTCTTGCAGAAGTCAAAGGTTTCAGATCGACAGAAGACAACAACAGTTTGGGCTCTCCTTGTTACAGCCTCTCTACTCACAAAAGAAAGTTCTTAAGCTGAAGAACTTTCGAGAAATTCCTTCATCTTCGCTGCTTTAAGACACGCCAGATAAATGTTAGCCATACCACGTCGCATCCACTACCGGTGCTGTAAAGTTGAGTTGTCCATGTCCAGGTATAAAACATGGCCGCATAGCGCAGTGTGGCAATAATTCTAAAACTGAAAGTGCTGTGACGGATACACCATTAGTCTTTTGTGCTCGTATATCGGTATTTCCCCGCAATGGAGGTAATGGTCCTAAACTGCTGCTCATTTGCATTTATTATTCCTAAAGAACGACCGGCAAAGTGCTGCCATTATGATTATTAGCATCTGGCTTCTCCGGTATTCCAGTACTAATAGTCATCGCATAGAACATAAAAATGCTGGTAGATATTCGCAAAAACTATTGATTTAGTTGCTTATAGAACGGCGTTAGTGCAGACACCCTTTACGCCTGTACGGAGAGCAGACTCTGTGTCATAACTTGCTAGCATTTACCTCTATTATAACATAATTATAACGAATTTATGTAAGACAGGAATAATCAGTAAAATGGGAGTCAAAACCAGACAGGTGTACAGACCGGGGATCCCCCGCGAATACGGTAAGTTTGGACCAGCAGCATTCGCTTTAAAGAGAATCGGCGTGTAGTCGGCAGAGTTGTGTGCACTAGTGAAAGAAACTAGCAGCTCTAGCGCTGGACTTGAAATATACTAGCGGCGCTACCGCTAGCGCAACACATTTCAAAACCTAGCTCTCTACCGCTAGTTTTGGCCTAGTTTTCGGCATATATATCTACTACTAGTTGAAAATCTGGAAACATTTATTTTATTGCTAAGAAATCATGAAGAGCGAGATATTTAGAAATAAAATATAATTTCAATTGCATTACAAATTGAAAAAATAAAAAAAGAAGTGTTTTACTGGTTTTCCATATAACGAGAAGATACATGGAAGTAAGTAATGTACTATACGCTATAGTGTGCAGGGGGTTGCAAAAAATGTTTAGTACAAAGTTCGGCTACTATTAGAAAATAGAATTATTACACCTTTTCATCAATAAACTAGAGCACTCTGAGAGCGCATACCTCCGCCAAGCGAGGCAACGGTAGCAACAGATTTAAATTAGCTCTGAAACTTTACTTTTTTTTTGTTCAAACTCCAAAATCTATTAATCTGTGTCTTTTGATAGTAATAACAGCTTGTGCAATTTTCTTGAAGATCCGTACATAACTTTTTGAGTTATACTGCTAAAAAACGTTATGACAAACATGTGTCAAACTTACAAACGAACTAACCAATCTAACACTAAAATTTAATCATTTATGTCTTTCAACATTACTAACAACCCATATAAATTTCCTAAAGGTGCATTCATTATTTTTTGAGTTATTGTGCTAACTAGAATAAAATTAAAAACAGTGACAAACGAAAGAACGGATCATTACTAAAATTTGGTCATTGACTCTTTGTTATATGCCTGACAACTCATGTAAATTTTATAAAAATCCATTTATAACTTTTTGAGTTATGGCATTGAGAAAAATGAGGCAGACATATAAACAAACGGGGATGAACATATCTTCACCAAAAGTCAATCATCTGTCCTCCTAACATATCTAACAATCCCTGTGAATTTCGTTCAAATCGGTTCAGAATTTTTTGAGTTATCTTGGTGACAGACAGAGAGACAAACAAGCAGACAGACCATCACGACGAAAACGTAACTTCTTGGCGGAGGTACAAATTCGAACAACGTTTAGCAATTGTGAGCTAATCATATAAATTATGAACACTGATTATTACTTACCTACACAGGCTACATGAAGTCTGCTCGTTAATACACACGAGAGTAGTTCTAATACTTAATAACAAGAGATTAGCAAGGATCTCATGACAGTTATTGTTCGAAATGTCTTCCATGAACATTGATACAAGCACGATACCTTCGTCAAAGATTCCATGGATCTCAGCGATATCTCCAGCAGCAACTATAATTCGGACGACAAGGTCTTCTTCCGACTCGACAGGTGTGTCATAAATAAAACTTTTCATATGCCCCCACAAGAAAAAATCTAGCGGACACAGATCAGGTGATCTTGGTGGCCAGGACACAGCACCATTATGACCAATCCATCGATTTGGAATTGAAGGTCGAGAAAACGTCTCACATCCAGGGCATAATGTGCCGGAGCTCCATCGTGTTGAAACCAAAGTCTTTTACGAATACCCAATGGCACATCGCCCAATAAATCCGGAAGGTCTTCAAGAAGAAAGACTCTGTAAACATTCCCAGTGAGACACTCTAGCAAAATGTATGGGCCAATGATTTGATTGTGAACGATACTTCCCCAAACACTGATAGTGTAGCGATGCTGGTGGCGATGTTGATGGATGACATGAGGGTTGTTCTGCTGCGATACGGGAAAATTATGAATACTAAAAAGTCCATCACGGGTGAAGGTAGCTTCATCCGTGAACAACACATGTTCTGCAAAATGGGGATTTTTTAACTCCTGATTCGAAAACCGCTGCGCGAATCGTTCACGAGGAGCATAATCTGTGGGAAGTACACCTGGACTCTCTTGACGTGATACGGATGATAATTATTTCAATTCAATACACGCCACACTGCAGTAAGTATGATCTTGAATTCCCATAAATTTTCTAAGCCCAATATCTAAGAAACCGTTTTTCGAATTTTAATGATGAAAACGTGTTTATACTGATATTTCTACTAGTAGCCGAAGTTTGTACCAAGAATTGTGCAACACCCTGTATAATGCAAAAACTAGCGACTAGCGCTTGACATTGGCTAAAAAGCGAACGGCGCTAGTAGCGCCGCTAGTGATTTTCAAACCCAGCTTCGCTAGTACTTGCGCTACTAATACACGAGTGGCGCTACTAACGCGCGCTAGTTCTCGCGCCGCTAGCCACAACGCTGGCAGTCGGGTGTCGTTGAAGCTGGTCATTGATCCTGAAACTGCTCGTTTCTAGGATACTTATTGTACAAAAGTGTTACAAGCAGTCTTTGCATATAGCGTAGTTTCAAATCCAGGTCCAGCTTGACGACGGATAGACAAATTTCTGAAGATTACCGTGAAGCGGGACTATGTGAAACGTCAGGGGACATGTGGAACATTACGGGGCAATGCGGGTCACATAGTCCCAGACGTTCGTAATGCAACTGAGATTGCCAGATAATTATATGCTCAGCAGAACCTAGAAACGGTGATGTAACACCTGTCAAAAGAGTATTATTATTAAAACTTCACGATTGCGCTCCCACGGACAGGTAATACATCCCAAATGATGCATCTTGCAACACCGGGACGCCTAAAACGCTACTAAAAGAAATCCAGCAAAAAACCATTAACAGCTGACTTAAACGCCTGCAGGCCAATACAAACAAAAGCCGATGCCGGCAACAAATTCCAAATCTTAGCCGACCAGGGCACGAAGCACCGACAGCACTGACAGATAATGTGTCATGAATTATTGTTTTTATTCGTTAAAGCAATACGTGGCGCATTAGCTGTAATCTTTTTGACAGGTGTTACATCACCGTTTCTAATTCTGCTGAGCATATATCTGGTATTCTCAGTTGCATTACAAACGTCTGGGACTAGGTATGTGAACCGCATTGCCCCGCAATGTTCCACATTGCCCTGACATTCCCCATAGTCCCGCTCTACCTTATATATGTCTTTTTCTTCCAATAATCAAAATAAAGGTATTATGAGCAAAGCTGGGAATAACGAATGAAATTCGGTATTTCGGGAGAACAGGAGGTACTTTCATTTACCAAAATACTGAATCATTATTGAATCTTCTACCGATTTGGAATGGATATACCGAATTACTTTCTTCGGTAGATTTGAAGCTTAGGCGGCACAATGGTAGCCCGCTATGACCCACCGTCCTTCCTGGAATACATTAGAAAAATCCCATTGATTTTCGTTCAGTGGAGCTTTCTCACACTGTATTACACTTCATTGAAAAGAAGAGACGGTGCGGCGTGAGAAATTGGTGTACTGTGTCATACTGAGAGCCCGGTCCTAGTGCTAAAAGTGGTCAAAATAGCGCAAAAAATAGAACTGAAATGGCACATGAGAAAAGTCGGTATTGCAGGTATCATAGCAAAATAGTTTTATTACTAGCAAAATAGCACGTAAACTTTGCTAATTTTGGCTAAATTCAGCAGTTTTCTTTCATTTGTAGCTATAAAATAATGAGGGAAAGTTATTATTTTATCGGAAAACATGTAACTTTTTTTCGTTCAAATTTTGAGCATATTGCATGTACAGGAACTTTCTTTATAATGCTCAATTTTGTAGTATAGGTATAGAATAGAATAGAATAAACTAGAACACCTCGATGGCGTAAGACCATCACCCGCAGAACGGAGAGGGGCGGGGGGTAATTCAACGAAGTCATTTTTGACCAATGAGGCTAGGGCACAGGTGCATTCTTTCCACGGATTAGCTCTTCAATAATAACATAGGAAGAAAATAGAACGCCCCATTCAACAAACGATCTGTCGCGCTGGAGGAGAATTCGCCCGTTGGCGGAAAATTCAACGCCGTCATTTTTTATGGTCAGCTAGGTCTGGTTTGTTTGCATGGGTCGCATCTATATCAACTCACCAAACTCCTTACAAAAAAATTATGTAGATTGCTCAACTCCTTCGACCACTAATTGGGTGGGCAGACAAATATATAAATGTATATATACCGGGTGTTGCAAAAAAAAAAAACTCTGCCAAACTTTCACAGGTGATAGGGACACTCAAAACAAACACTTTTTCACGAATATCAAAAATTTCAAACTTGTTCGTTTCCGAGATATTGACATGTGTAATTTGTTACAAAACCTTACCTAAAACTGAAACTAAATGATGGCCTACCTACATACAACTCCAGTTGCAAATAAACAGTAGAGTGGAGACTGAAAGAATATTGTGTAAAGAAATGTAATACATCAATTTTACAACCAATTACATTAACTGTTCAAAATGTCCACCGTTTACTTCAGGGCAAGCGTGACACCTCCTCTGAAAGGACTGTTGAACACGAGATAACATTAGTCGATCTTCAGCGATGTTGCCTGCTGCGACCGCGATCCTGGCAACAAGATCAAATTTTGACTGCAGAGGAGTGCCGTACATCAAAGTTTTCATGCGGCCCCAGAAGAAGAAATCCAGTGGATTGAGGTCGGGAGATCAAGCAGGCCATGTTACTGGACCATTTCGCCGGTCCGTTAAAGTAATTTGTAAACACAGTGTTGCCATTACGTAGGCAACTGCTGTATTGCCAGATTCAAAGGTATAACTAGGATTAACGTAAAGTCTTATTTACTATTTGTAAGATTACCCTAAACGTTACACATGTCAATATCTCGGAAACGAACAAGTTTTGGAATTTTTGGTATTCGTGAACAGTGTTTGTTTGAGTGTCCCCATCACCTGCGAAAGTTTGGCAGAGTTTTTTTTGCAACACCCGGTATATATATATATAGCTAGATTCGGGTTTAACTGTAGGCATGCATGACTAACGCCTACATTAGCTGTCATCAGCTGCCGTTAGGTGTAATTTTACTATTACAACGTCCCTATCCCCGACCGACCACCTCTACTAAAGAACGCCTTAAAAAGAGCTGGCCTGTGTTAAGTTAGGTTCCAGGTAAGGACTGGTTCTGCTCGTTTTCTAAGTATTTTTATTGATATTATGTGGGGGTTTTAGTGTTTTTATGGTATATTGAGGTCGTTAGCAGAACCAGTCCTTGCCTTTATCCTAACCAGATTAGAAAAAGCTCATTTGGACGTTAGCTGAACCAGTCCTGGCCTTTTACCAAACCTTACACGTAAGTATTCATTGGAGGTTAGATTACACCTAATGGGAGAAAATTACATCTAACGGCCTTATTTACGTCTAAACCCTTCATTAGTTATATATATATATACAAATATACTTACTTAAATCTTCAACGAAAATATTATCACCTCTCTCACTTTGTTCACAGGTAATAAATATTAGTTACATTTTACAAATTTCATTTAAAAATTCAAGAAAAACTAGCAACAATGGAAAAACTGATAGTTTTCTTCATCTGCACAGTATGTTAACATTATGTATAGTATATATATATATATATATAGCTATATCAGGGTTTATCTGAAGGCATGTCTGACTAACGCCTACATTAGCTGTCGTCGCTTGCGGTTAGGTGTAATTTGACTATTACACCTAACGGCCAGTAGTCCACGGGATTTTCATCGTACGTTTCTCGACAGATAAACTCTCAAAACGGGCCGTTTTTGGCTTGATCCGTCCCACATTACAGCAATAATGTGGGATTTTGAGGGTTTTTATGGTGTTTTGAGGTTTTTAAGGTGAATTGGTACGTAGTTTGAAGCTTATTACATAAGAAAATGCTTATTAGGACGTTAGCAGAACCAGTCCTTGCCCATTACCTAACCTTACACGTAAGGATTCATTGGACGTTAGATTACACCTAATGTAAGAAAATTACACTTGACGGCCTAATTTACGTCTAAACCCTTAATTAGCTATATATATAGCTAATTAAGGGTTTAGACGTAAATAAGGCCGTTAGGTGTAATTTTCTCCCATTAGGTGTAATCTAACGTCCAATGAATCCTTACGTGTAAGGTTAGGTAATGGG
>LQNS02278096.1:2794199-2818184 GCA_001587735.2 Parhyale hawaiensis | reverse complement strand
TCTAGAATGGTGTAATCGTAAAAGTGGCAGTTCTAGAAGTCATGTACACGAAATTGAATGTTGCCAGATGACCGGGGTAAATGTGAGAATGTTTTAGAGACGATCGTTCTCTTATGTTGCACTGTGCAATTTTTTGTTATTGTTTGTTAGATTACTCTAATGTATTAAATATAGTTATGTTTGTCTTGATATTTTGTAAAAATATGCTAAATACATTCTTTAAGGCCCCATCAAAAGATTCATTAACCTACTCTACATGGTTAAACTTTATTTTCAAATAATGGAAATCGTTCTCTTATTTTGCGCGCTAGTGTACGTTCGTAGATAGGATATAGGCAGCTACTGTAAGTATAGCTCGGCCCGTTTAAAAACAATATCGATGATTTTGTACGGCGAAGTTTGAAGACCTGGAAGAGACCTACAAGGAGCTGGAGCGTGCGGAAATTCAACAGAATGAAAACACTGGTCTTCATTGATACCCTAGACCTTAGCATTCATACCAAGCACGGTGATACGAAGTGTGACAGTAGATCTAACTATGACCCGTGAGCAACAGCAGCCTAATAAAAGAAAACTTGGCTACGGTTCTTCTCTATTGAGATGGCATCTAAAATACCGTAATTTTCTCCTATCTAATTGTGAAAGCGTAACGGTCGTACTAAATAACTAAGGAAGGTACGTAGGGAGGAACAAGCACATTATTATTATACTAGCGGGACGCGTGGAAATTCCACGGTTGGTGAGTGTATATACTTGTGAAAATGTACCAGACCTATACGCTGTTACAACTTCAATTATTTTTAACCTGATGCAGCTGTTCTAACAGAATCCACACCGTCTAAGTTATCACCAGTCGCTTAAGCCTTGGCGAGCTTTATAACCCAACAACGCACGTTTTTCAACACTTATCGTCTAAGTAACAACGCTAACTTAACAACGTACGTTTTTCTCAACATGTATCGTCTCAGCTAACGCTAGTCATGTCTTATGACCTATACCCCACATCTACCTTACGAACTTTATCTAACGTAACGGTTGTCATCTAACCTACCGCACATCCTCTAACCTAACTATCCCATCAAATTTAGCGAACTTGTGGAGCTCCTCATCTAACATGACGCACCACAGCTAATGCAATTCACCATATCTAGCTTAACTCACCTCTTCTAATAAGCTCCCCAGGGCAAAAAATTAGTCACCTGTTACTACATAAAAAGAAGTAGGACCTCCACGAGCACTCATGACAGCAATTCTGGAAGGCAGTGAGGCTACAAGATTTCCAATGTACACATGATCCATTTTGAACCACTCTCACATCAATCAATTCCTTAAATCAGATAAAGTATGAGGAGGATCTTCTCGGCGCCTAACTTGTCAAGATGATCTCATGAATTCTCGACGGCGTTCATGTCTGGAAACTTAGCCGACCATTCTACGAACCTTACATAGCTAGAATGGTTTTCATGCCAATACCTGACCCACCTAGCCCGATCTAAACGGCAGTTATCATCCTGGAAGATTGCCAAAGAAGCAGTTCGATCCTCATGCAGATAGTGTGCACATGACACGATGTGGTTATTTAACTAATCAATGTAGCCTTCCAGATTCAGTTTGGTGGTTATTTCATCCAAAAGGCCCATTTCCGAGTAACTAAAGCAGCCCCAGAACATGATTGACAGATCCAGCTCCTTCTTGTATCGCCCCTTACCCAGAGGCTTTGTTCAAGGCTGCATGTAGTTACAGATAACTAATTTTTTTTTGTCTGTGGAGCTTAAAACGCCTCTCATCTACCTAACCAGGCGTCATCTAACACTGCTCTAAGCTAACGCTCCTCATCCAACTTCACGCTCCTTACCTAATCCGCCACGGTAGCTGCATGCTTCCGTTCTCAGCTCTAACACCTTGTGTCGCTCGTTCGATTCCCCGTGAGTCGCAAGAGCTCTTTGCAGATCTTGGTGTGCTGACTCGGCAGTTGAGTGTGCATGCTCGGCACTGTGGCGGAACTGCCCCCCTCAGAGATGAGGGGGGTGGGGGTCTCGGGTTATTTGTTCCTTCCGTCAAATTGGCGCCATAGTTCGTAACCCGAGGGCGACTGCGACTACACTTGCTCATCTGGGGCCGGTGGGCCTATACCCGCAGCACAAACCAGTGCATGTGGGTTTCCCAGGTGAGGGTGTGGTCTAAGTTGACTTTACCTTTACCTTTACCGCGCATCATCGAAACTAAAGCTCCTCAACCGACAAAACACTCTTCATCTAAGCTATTGCTTTGCAGTCAACTTAACACGCCTTACCTTACCCAACGCACCCCATCTATCTCAGCACTCGCCATCCAACATTGCTCTGTCTAACTGAACGCAGCTAGTTCAACTTAACACTTTTTAAGTAGCTCAAAGCTCATCATTTAACCAAACACTCATTATAAAACATAAGAATCATCATTTAAACTCTCGCAATTCTGCCAACCTAACGCTCTTAGTCCATTGTAACTCTCCCTACTTAAGTCCTTAAAGTTAGCTCTCCTCACCCAACCAAACGTTCATCACCCGACCTAAGACTTCTCATCCAGACTAACGCTCATCAATCGTCATAACGCTCTTCAGTGGATCCAAAGCTACTCATCCAACCCAACGCACCCCCTACAACAAATCACTCGTCGTCCTTGTCCAACGCTGCATTATTTAACACCACGATTCTCGTTGATACTAACGCTCTTCACCCAGCCTAACGCTTCTCACATAACGTAACACTCCTCATGTAACCTATTACACGTATTCTAATCTAACTCTCATCATCCATCATAACGCTTGTCATTTGACCTAACGCTGGTCACCTTACCTAAAATCCCTCCTCTAACGTCACGCTTCTCATCCAACTAACGCTCCTCATCTAATCAAAAACTCATAGCCCACACTCCATCCTAATACTATTCGGTCTAACTCAACGCAGGACCACGACAATCTCCAACTTGCCCTAATTTTCATACATCTATTTTGAGTATTTTCTTCAGATCATGACACGATAGATACAAGCATTTTAACAAATATATAAAAACTTGCGAACACATGTTGATGGTTTATGTCTGTATCTTCATATATTATTCCATAGTGAGTAATTTTTTATATAATTCCTTCTAATAAACCTAGAGAAGTGAAACATATGCCACCATATTTACAGTGATGCGAGAATTCTATTTCTGGATAAAGAAACATACAGTTTTGTTAGACTAGTGCATCAGTTGGTGAAAATTGTGAAGATAATAAAAATGACATAAAATCAACCATAAATTCCAGAACTTTACCAAACAAAATATATGCACGCACACTGCACAGTGCGTATTATCTACTTTAATATGCGACAATCTAAATTTGTGTTCATTCCACAAGGAACGTGCAGAGATGAATGCAAAATGGGCGGCAGTGCGCTCATTTAGAGAGGCAGCTGGAAGGTAAACAGCTGGACAAATTGATTAGATTATTATATGTACTTTTGAGGGCCCGCGCTGTCAAAAATGACAGCGAGGAGTTTGCGATGGCCCATCCTCGTTGATTATATTTTCGTTACTAATTACTCTGAAGGCTACGGTAGCACGACCAACGTAAATCATCACAGGATATAACTACTTTATGTTTCAATTCATCAGAGCAGCACACTCCCTCCATCCGTTAGATAATATGTGAAAAAAAAATCAAATTATATTTTACAAGCAGTGAAGCATCACAGAAATTAGTTAAATTCTCCGCTGAGTACATCGAAGTTTTTTTGGCTCAGACGGATACTGTTTCGTTAAAGGAAGAAAGCAAGCTGAAAAAAATAATTCTGAGTCGACAGCACCGTGAAAAATTGACGCTTGTGGGATTCGTTGATTATCTACATCATTTGTGCGTCATGAACTAGCGTAAATAATATAGCTTCACTGCATGGAGAAAATGATAAAAATCAGACTCCATAGCAGCACTAAGAAAAACTGTAAAGATCCTCATCGTTAAGATAGCAACGTTAGCTACGCAAGAAGTGTGTTCAGTTGTAAGGATCAGAATACCCGATTTGGCCATTTTCTGCAACCTGGTCTATAGTTCGCCTATCGATCTCCATCAAAAAGCAACATCACTACAAAAACTGTAACTTGGCCTATTTTTCGCCTGTCCATTTCGTTAAGAGAGTGACACGAAAGACCACATATATAAAAATATAAACACACGACTGTGTTTATTACTGTTTTGATTTACAGCAAGAAGTGCTCCAGTCCTGTTTTTTCTTTTTTTTCAGGCTTATACTCTGAAATTATTCTCGTTTCTTTCAATATTTATCGCCATGTCCTGTGATGAAGACTTTAAGACGTACATTCAGAGAATTGACACCGGTATTACCCAACCCTTCACGGCACTAGATGGATGTGAATTTTTAATGCTTTAAAGTATCAAATTCTTCTGCTGTCATTATTTAGTTTGTAGGGATTTAAAGTTCAATCCTTTGTCAAATTTACAAGGAAAGTGTTCGGTTTCCTGAAGGTAAGTGGGGCTTTTCAAAATGAAAAATTCGTACTTGCAGCTATGGTTTTACACGCTTTCCAGCCAGTTGTTTCGAGCCATTGTTTGTAGGCTTTTCAATCATTGTCCCTATCGCTCTTGAAGTTCTTACAATACTGCTATAATTTGTTTTTTTTTAGTCTGGCAGGAGGGCCACAAGTTCCCATCACTATCATCAGTAATGTCGTCACTTTAGCTGCAAGGGGTGCAGCTCTTGACTAAAAATTTCTGGCCCACGAGAGCCAATGTGACCCGACAGCATGTATCAACAGAAGGGTTTACAGAGTAGGGGATCACAATAAACAACTAGAGTGCCTTGTGGCGTAAGACCATCACCTGCGGTAAGGGATGGGGGGGGGGAGAGAACTGAAATTACTGAGTCAGGAGTTGCAAATTCAACGCCGTCATTTTTGATGGCCAGCCAACTCTAGATTTTAGGCGTTTTTTTCATATCACAGTTACCCCATCTGGCTACCTGATTAAGATTGTGAAGATGGCTCAACTCCTGCCTCCTTTTCGGTGGACAAACAAACAAAAAGACGAACATCTTCAATGAAAATATTATCACTAATCTTTGTTTCTCTAGCAGGTGATAAAAAATAAACCGTAAGGGACCTCAACCAGCTCTGGTGAAATGTTAAGCATATACAGCGCCTGTATAGAACTGTGAATATCAGGCACTCAAAAATGGTTTTCCAGATTTCTGTTAACCCTATCCGTTTCCAATTTTTTTCAGCCGCTTGAGCGCCAAGGCGGTGCAAATCTGTACCGCCCACTAGAAATGCTTATAACTTTATCTATATCAGAGTTTTTTATTCATAGTCTCAAAAGTCATTTATTCAACTATTCTGTCGCCTATTTAATTAAAAAAATAATGCCTCAGAGTAGTTTTAATGTCAATTAAATTTGAATATAAGAAAATATCTCCGGACAGTACAGGGTGAATACTCCTGCAGCACATCTGCAGCAATTTTCATACATTCACAAGCTGAACGTATAGTCGCTTTTATTTTTCATTTCTAGCCTTGTTTCTGTCTTTTAGTGATAATTTTGAAAGTTCTTTTTATAAAAAGAAAATCTACACGGAAATGGTATCATCTAATTTTCTGAAATATTTATATATATCTATATTTTTGGTTGTAATGTGCGGGTTTACTAGAATTTTATTTGTAGCAGTGTTCAATTGAGAAAAGTCACGGAATTTTGGGCGCTGAATATCCCTGGGAGCCGAACTGTGAACAAAAAACGGTATAGGCGGTACATTTTTGTACCGCCTTGGAGCAGATAGGGTTAAGCTCACTTCCAACGAACTTAGTTGCTAACTAACAGGAAAGTGCGTGAAGGAAACAACCTGTATTAGAGGAACTTCATTGACTTACTCAATTATTATAACTCAGCATGCTAGCATCACTTTGTGTCTTACTGACTATACCAAAATTGGTAATCAATGTCATATGTGTTTTTCTGCCGGATGAGCTTGGCATTGGTACCAGCGCATGCGAACTGCTTGTCATTGGTACGGAAATTTCGTTTTTCCGACGAGACAATACGTGTACGTCGCAAAAATAACTTGTAAACCCCGGTATCCACGTAACGAGTTTCGTTGCCGCCAGTAGCCTAGAGCCAACTCGACTAACCGTTTGTGCTGATGCGGCATACCTACCTACCTTGCGGGGCTTCGGAAGAAGTCCAGATGACGTTCCTCACGTCACCCCACGTGTGTGGAGTCACGCTACTGGGTGTATTCAGTAGACCGTAAACTTTTATTGAATCAAAAAATGGAAAATCTCAGCTGCTACTGGAATTTTTACATCATAGCATGTACCAATGATAACTTTTTTTCCAACTACCACTTCTAATTATGAGTAGTTTAAATCCACAGCGATTGATTCTTAGAGAATTCGGCCGAATGCACACTGCATTCATATCGATGGGTTCAATCATATGAACGAACATGAGCTGTGCGTCAACATTTTCCTTTGCTGTTTAGGCGTAGAAACACCTCTCGTTCAAATGAAAGAAGCCCCGCGTTCAGTTGTGACATCGTTTCTTTACATTTTTATTTAAATTTTCGACTGTTTGAAATTACATTCGTATCTCGTAATGTTATAGCCTGATTGTAAGTGGAACCCACTATTTCTAGAATATTTATAGCTTGATAAACCGATAGAAGTGAAGTTAACACACTGCAGTCAGCTAGTTTATCAAAACAAAAATGGCGGCTTAATTCTTACAAGGTTTTCGCGCTTTTTAGAAATAAATGAGATTACAGAGATTCTGATCATAAAAGTGGCAACGATAAAGCATTTTTGTCGACTTGTTGCTGATCTGTGAATTTTACCGAGGATAAATTCAGTATACATAGGTTTTGCTTTGTGATCTTGGATGATCTTGAGAAAATTGGACATACTTCATCCTTCAGTCTCGGGCGTTCGCTGCAGCTGCTTCCATCAACTCAACTCGCCAGGTCCACCAGTTCGAGCGAACTCGTTGAGGGGGATGACCTGTGGACTTGGCCCTAGAACACGATGTCCATTGACTAACTGAGTTGTCTAGGCTGCTTGCGCCAACGAAAGTTGCTTGTGAACACAAGACATTACAAGATCGGTAAGCTCCAGTGGGAGAGAATGCTTTATCCCTAGTATGTACTCACACGACATCACACCAACAGATTTCATTTGATTCTAAGCTTGCATAAAATTTAATTATGTGAGAAACAGATCCTATTGCAATGGAAAGGACTGGAAACGAAAGTATATGGCTTTTCTCAGGCGAATTTACACGTTTTGACAAAACTGGCATTGATACGTCGTTGAATAGCTGAAGGCGATACAATGCTAAGGTTCATATTTTGCTGATTGACTGCAATTCGAATTATCTTCTCAACAATCAATGTTTGGGTAACGGATATGCTGAATGTATTCTGTTTACACTCAGCATATATAACAGGATTGAACTTGAAATAAATTTGTGTATTATTTCAGTTACTTTCTAAATCTCGGCAATGCAGCCTTAGGAAGGATATGGAATAGGCCGGATGGCACCGGTCCAAGATGCTTCATAAGAATTCTGTTTACCCGAATATTTTGCCAAATTTCATGCTTGCATCAAGAAAGGCATAATACTATCTAAATGTTGCACATGTCTGCTGGACTATAAGGTAAACAATGACACCCTCTCAAGTACAACTCTTCGATAATATTAGATAAGTAATTTATTATAATATGACTTGTTTCCTTACCCACAGCCTTTGGCGGGTGCCTTCAAATTCATCTTGGAAAGATCACCTCCGATAATTTTATTGTTTAGTAAAGCCATCACCTATAAATGTGCCGGTGATAAGTTCATCGCCAGGTAAATTCATCTTTGGATAAATTCATCATCTGGTTATTTCATCGCTGTTAAATTCAACGCCTATTAAAGTCATCGCCTACTCTAACTAAACAAAGAATTACCAGTTGATAAAGTAAACACCACGATATTTACCGGATGATGAGATTATGAGAAGATGCATTTAACAGGCAAAGAATTTAACAGCCGATGAATTGACCCTGCGATGGATTTTCCACGATGAAGATATTGTCGATAATTTACAGTGACCAATCGTAAGTTCATCTAGTATTTCCCGCCGGTAGCTAAGGAGCGGCACTCAAAAGTTGACGAAACAGTATCCACTCAAAGGAAGCAAACCCATCATGAAAGCATCATATATTTCGAGTAGCAGGACACCGCTATAGAGCACTAAACGAGGTAAGCGAAAACAAGAAAAAATCGTATGCTAGCGGCCTCACGCCTGATTTACTCCTCTGGTTAGAGTGCAGGCGATGCTCATTAAGCTAGTAACAGCGACGGTCTCATATTTCAGACAATTTAAAGAAACTTTTTGTGAGAATCAAGGACGCTCAGAGTCTCGTTCACTTCAGAATTAAGACAAGATATTAAGGACAATCGTCGCAATCCGACGGTAAGTTTGGGATCCATAGTATTCCCTATCTTCTGATCTTAGCTTTAGCCCTGAAAAAACGCTGTTAATCGGAAGAAGGATTTCACTTTTTATGCAGTTCACTGCCCATGACCCAGGTCTGCACGATGTTCTTGAAATATTAGGCTGTTGCTAATTTCACGATCATCAGTAAGTTTCCACTTCTGGGCGCAAACAGTGGTGTTTAAACCGATTCAAGCTTAACGTTACTCAGCACAAAAAAAAATGAAACCTATAACTGGAAAAATACTGCATGTGAGACTTGAAATTCAGCGGTACCCGTGCATCTATGTGTGCAATTTTGACCCAAAATTAAGCGGAAATTTTTCAAATAAAGCAGTTACAGTTACAGTTACTTCAGGCAGCAGTAAAGTCTATTGGGTGTCCTCAGCTGGAGAAATAAAAGCACTTTAAGCCGACAGCCTCCAATTTCAGAATGTATGACTTTTAAAAACGGAAAACTTCCAGAATAATTTACAGATTACTACGACTTGTAGCACTTCTTCGTGATGTATTACAACTACGGTGAATGAGAAATATAGGTTTTTTAAGAGTTACACTCACCAGGCTCTGATTATTCACTGTTTCATCATGCTACGTCCAACGGTTGTAACATCTTTTTTTGCGTTTCAATAGTCTATTTTTCATTCATACCTTCTATAGACCAATGCATGGTTATGATGTAGCTATTTGTAACCGTTTCCAGTAAATACAGCTGATGCACTCTTACTTGTTGCCCGCAATATGCGTTCAGTCCGTAGCTAAATTCACGCGATGACTTTCCAGGTCCAACAAGGAAGCAAGTGGAGGCATTTGTGGTTTCTGTTATAGCATTACGACTTCGGTGCAGTGAAAGAATGAGTCACCAGTAATCGAGCAAGTACTGTTTGCTTTTATTATTTTATTTTATTTGTTATTCTATGCTTCAGTTTCCATTGCTTTACCGTAAATAATCTATACCCGTGCAGGTAAGTTCAGCATAAACTGAAAAATAGAGAGTTATTATTATTTTGAAGTATCATAATGTACATGTTCAAAGCAATAATTACCATGGGATTGCGCATATACAGGTGTAGCACGATTTGGACAGTGATGATAGTCTCCTGTTACAGTGCTATCAACTCCGGCGTCCTTCTGTTTCGTTTGAACCAAAAAGAAAAAAATAACCCACTTTACTGCACCCTTGCGTTCGGCACAGGACATAAGATAGCAAACTAGTAGACAGCGAGTAGTTGATAAACCAGTGAGTGGACCGGGAGATGACTTCACCAGGCGTTGAAAATTAATGAATTAAAATAAATGCGAAGAATGAAGTTCAAATGTAGAATTCAAGCAAATAAAGCCTATAGTAATTTACACAACTGTAGTAGACGTAACCATGATCTGCATTGTTATCTATTGGAAGAAACTGTGACATCAACCATGGATTTATATGTGTATTCCTAAGAAAAAGAAATTGATATTAAATTCAGGACATTCTTCATATATATGCAGTACTTTGTATTGTGCCATAGCAAGCTGTCAATCAATGTAGCTCATACGTATTAAGATGTGAAAATAGCTGTTTATCCAATGAACTTAAGTGCAAAGTGATGTAAATTATGTATTGGCTGCAGATGACATCAACAGTGCAGCTTGAAGAATTAAACGAAAAGATAGAGACCCTGTTGCAATTTTGTTACCAACGACTCGCTTTTCGCTGCACCTCATGCGCGTTGTAGCTAACAAAATTTTCAATTGGCGGTCTTGCTTCTCGTCTGATTCTTCAGTCTTCAATAGATAACCATCCACAGTCAATAATTTGGAGCGCCAACTTTTCATCAAACGTGATTCGTCAAAATTTGATCATATCCTGTTTCTTGTTAATGCTTATAAATTATCTATTAAGTTTGTCAAATTTAGCAGAATTATAAACTTAACAGAGAACTGATGAACTCTGAACACTATCAAATATATATATATATACATAGAGCATATTCGAGGTTACAGTTACACCGCGCTGTGCCAAAGTCTCGGGTTGAATCTCACTTCATTTATCTAACTCGTAAAAATGGTCAGACTGTGAGCTGCCTTCCTTTATAATTCTGGATGAGAGTGAGACTAAAAATATGTGAGATTTATGTATTCAAAACAATGCGTATTAATATAAGAGTGTGACAATATCACGAGGAAATTTAAATATGTATTTCAAATCTCTCGTGTTGCCATTTTGGCAGCACCTAAATATAGATTCCTAGAAGACGTAAATGAAACACGACGTGGCATACCTCATTAGCCCTATCGCTGCTGACCCTCTCTGCGGATACGGTACGCTCATTAATTTCTATTTTTCTGTGTTACAGCCTTAATTATATTTTTGGAAACTCCCACATCGCATCCAGTAGATACCTGAACCTCCAGACATTTTTTCTTTCGTAAACTCTAATGAAAGTTTTAACGTACAATTAAAATCAACATCAAGTCATTTCTGTTTGATATGGATAAAGAAAAGATCTAATTTCGTCATAGGAAACGTTAATGAGAAGGACGCAACAACAGAGCCTCGTTACGAAGCGCATGTACGAGTATCCCACACGACTTATCTGCCTAATTAGGGAGCTCGACTCCCTCTGGTTTGTGCTACTGCTGCCTCACCAGTGTCGGAAACAAGAGCACTCGTATTAGGCGTCGTAGTGCTGCGTCGCGTTTCGTCTTGGTTAGACCTCTCACTGGACGTCCTCTTGTGGTGCTGAAAATCGTACTTTTATTATAGGACTACCGTCATGTTCATTATTAGATTGTTAGCGGAACCCGTTAAAATTCCACGGTTGATATAGTTTTTACGTTTCAAAATATGCCAAACCCAAGCTATGCTATTCCAATTTGCCTTAGATTCACCTAATGCAGATCTTCTAACAAGACATAATGCCGTATAAGCCTACCCACGGTATTAGCAGCCTTACGTGCTGAACTGGTGTACTACAGGTGCCAGGATCGAAAGTCGAGCCACGTGAGCGAATTATGAGGCGCTCGGTGAACAGAGTCAGCAAAGTTGCTTGATATGCACAGCTACCGTGGAGGCACTTACCTTGCCCAGAAATGGGAAGATAGTGAGCGTGAGTCGTTGAGCTTTCTATCAATGGCACCATGGTTATCAACGACCCGTGATCGACTGCAGCCGCTCTTCCTTCTCTGCAGCACGAACCAGTGCTTGTGGGTTTCCTAGTGGATGGTGCGGTAAAGTTAATTTTACCTTTATCCTTTACTTAACCCTATTAGGACCAGCGTCTTTCCCAGAGACCATTAATAATAATGCTATTCCTACAAGACGCAGACATTTTACTTGGCCCTTATAGGGTTGAGCTCGATATTCACCTAGGCTTGAAGCATATCATGCAACTTAACACTCCTCATCTAACCTAACGCTCCTTATTAGCCTTGAACATCTGATCAAACCTTACGCATTTAACCTAACCTAACTTGCCTCATAAACATAATGCTTCTCATATTATCTAACAAACCTCATCTAACTTGAAGCGTCTTATCCAATCTAACGTACATTTATCTTAACGCTTCTCATTTATTTCACTGCACATGCTCAAAGCTATCTCTTCTCGTATAAACTAACGCACCTGTGTAGCACCTCATTTAACCTAACCCACCTCATCTGACTTACCGGTTTTCATTTCACCTAACGCTCTTCATTTAACCAAACGCTCGTTGTGCAACGCTACCCTGGCAAACATAACGCTCATCATCTAACCTATCATTCCCCATCAACGTAGGCAAACCTATTAATCTATTTTAACACTCCTCATTTAGCCTAACGCTTTTCATCTAATCTAAAACTCCTCATCTAACCTAACGCTCTTAATCTAACTTCAAGTTCTTCATCCTACCTACTGTTTCAAATTCATCCTAACGCTTCTCATCTAGCTCACTGTTCCCCATCCTACATACGTCTCCTTATTTACCTAAAGCTCCTCATCCAACCTAACGCTCTCATCCAACCTAGCGCTCCTCATCTAATCGAACACTCATTCTAAAGCAGGGACGAAAGCATTCACAAAAACACTCTAAGAGTCGCAAAAAAGAAGAACAAAACAAAGCAACAACAACCTAACTAAAAACCCTTCTAAAAGCCATGTAGAGGAAGGTACAAAAGCGCTAACGCAAGCCTAACTAAGCACTTTTATTGGGACTGCTGATTGACAATTGTTATGCTCGGGCTTTTCCGTGTGAATAAAAATGGATTCAAGTAATCTAAGGTCTTGTACGTCATTTGTACTGCTGATTATTAAGAAGTTGTTGCACTTTAGTGGGTGATTTTCATTAAAACAATGATTTCTAATTACTGAATTAGATGGTGCAGTAAGTTGTTGCCCGGTACGGTGCGATGTTCCCCGATGATGTGCTACTCTAACGTAAAGCTGCACAGATGTGCTGCCTAGGACAGCTGGCAGCTGTCACACACATATTTGTACACAACACAGGAACGAATAGACGCATCCGCCGTATCGCAAAGCTTAAAGAATGAACCAACTGTCGTCATACTGCGGTAGTAAAATACTGGTGAAATTTGCGGAAAATACTGATTTAAGGAGACCTCATCTCATGTTCGAGGCCCTTGTTTAGCGAACCTAAATAAGACAAATTCAGGTAACAATTGTCTTTTTCAACAGTTGGTATCGGCATATTACGGTAGTACTTACGATCTAAAAACTTCCTTAACAAAACATTAACTAATTTTGATGGGTAGACATACGATAGGTGTTTAGAAGCCCAACGAGTCAATGGCATTCTATTCACTTATTATCTGTTTTTATTCGCTATGTACGCGTTAAAAGGTAGCAAACACTAACGCATATCTGGCCAATGTATTAACAAACAGCGTCTGTTGTTGAGCGTTGCGAGTTTTCTCTTATATCCCATTTTCCGCTGACTTTTCTCTGACATCACTATCTCAAATCCCAATCTACATTATATTAAGGACCGAAGTGTATTTATCTGATTCTTTATCTGTCCATTTTTTGTCGCGCTTTGAGAAAACAGAAACCGGGTAAGCTGAAATTAGGCCGAGTTGAAGACTGTAGTCATTCTCCCACGCTTCACTGAAAGCTTATAGGTAGAAAAAAACTAGGTTGCATGTAATGTCAAACGTATCTTAGTATATATTTGACTGCACTTCTTGCTCAGCCAAAGTTGAAATCCAAATGAAGATGTCTGCAACTTATCTTAGCGCTGCCATGAGATCTGATTTGTATTACTTTCTCAATACATTGAAGCCATATATTTGCTCGCTGTTTACTACGTACAAATGAAGAAGATGATCAACGAAGCACATGAGAAGCGATATTTCACGACCCAGTAGCGCAGCAATTATTTTTTCAGCTTGCATTCATCCTGTGACAAAATTTTACACGCACTGAATTATTATCAAATCATGAACAGGATATGCGGCAGGAAATTTAATTAAATTGGTGATGCTTCACTACTTGCTAATAGTAACTGATCTTTTCCGCATGTCATCTGTAGAAAGAAAGGAGTGTGCTGCTCAGATAAATTGATACCGAGAGCATTCATCTTTTATGAAAATCCGAGTTGGCTGTTGAATTGTACCGTATCCTTCAGAAGCATGTTAGACAATGAAGAAGGATCATCCCAAATTCCTCGCTGTCATTTTTGACAGCGTAGACACTCTAGTTCCTTTATAACTGGGAGCTCTTAACTAACGATTGAACATCGCTAGGCATATATACGTTCGTAGAACGGATGCCGGCTTTTCAAAGGCACCTGCGGCCCTGCAAAATTTCGATGATCTTGTACGAAGAAGTCTGAAAAAAAAGTGAGCTACTGTACAAGCAGCTGGAACTTATGGAACTTCACCAGAACGAAAGCATTGCTCTTCATTGATATCTCAAACCCGTATCATACATACGGTGTGAAAATATGTTCCAAGTCAAACAACAAGTCTTCCACCTGTGATCTGCAAGCAGTAGCAGCAGCCGAGGTTGTATCCAAGATGCTGCATAAAAATATTTCTATAACTAATACTGATATATCGTAACGGTCGTACTACAACATAGGAATTAATGAACTATAAGGAACGAAATATGAAATCAACACAATATATTAAACGCCGTCGTGTGTTTATTTGTGTGTTTATATATTTCAATGTTTCGGATCACGCTCTTGAAGAAATAGATAGGCGAAAAATTGGCCAGGTTTCAGATTTTGTAATTATGCTGCATTTTTTCATGGAGATCGATGACCAGGTTGCAGAATATGGCAAGTGGGATCTTTATTCCTTAATGATCTCAATGCACTACTTGCTTGAAACACACATTACAGCTTTTCATTGCGCGGCCATGCATTCTTATTTTTATAATAACTTTCCCCATACATCGAACCATATGTTTGTTCTCAGTTTACCACGTACAAATTCTGACCCTAATCAATGAGGGGCGGAAGAAGCGATGATTTCTCACGGGGAGTAGACATTATTTCTTTCAGATTGTTTTCATCCTTATAACCTCGGAGTGAGCATAGTGGGAGACGAAATAAGTCCTCGGCAGTGGGACCACAAATGGGTTCGCAGTGACTTTTTCATGGCGGTCTTCTGCAGGGGCGTCATGATGAGCTGTGTTCTCGAAGTCACTTAAGACATAAGAGACTCAATTGCATGTCCTGCACCCGATCAGCAGCCATTTGGACAAGCACCTGCTTACAAGCAATTATCATTCACAAATCAGAAAGGAATGAATATTTATGGAGTGTTATAACCTAGATACCAGAGGCTTTTTATGTCCAGTGCACTGACAAATTAAAAATCTTAAATTTTTTCGCGTGGACAGTGTTTGCAGCTAGTGAAAAATTGAGAAGAGCATGAGTCTACTATTTTACAACTAAAAGAAATCTCAGCTTAATTCTACGCCACCCATTCCAGCCAGCCAGCTAGCACCATGAAGTGGCCCCCAGACTGCCGTGTAGTATTTCGGTTATGTTGCCTCCCTCTATACCTACTCCCGAGTAAGATTTTTTCTGCATGCGACCTATGGTGGAAAACAATTGTGCTTCTTACCTTTTATTACAATTTGAGTCGGCGGTTTCAGCGTATGTTTCAGAAGCATATTAGAGACAAAGGCATATTATATGAAAGCGGGTCGTCTCAAATTCTTCGCTGTCATTTATGACAGTGCGGGCACTCTAGTGTACTAAGATGAAATGTAGGGAGAACAAATAGAATGATAAAACGATATATCTGTACACTAGTCAAATAGCAAAACTCTTATAACCTTGTGTACTTGCTTGTATGCTTAGATGTCACCGTGAACACAATTTTCGCAATTATACATAGAAAATAAACTAAGAACCCTTGGATACTTCAGAATAACTAGCGGGACCCGTGTAAATTCCACGGTTCTCTATTGTTTGCTTTCTTCTTATATGCATAGCGACGAAAATATTGAACGCTATAATACACAATCTTGGTTTAAACATAAAGCACGCTGTTTGACCTACGACTCTTGAGCAGCCTCATTTATATTGTTTGGTGGTCAATTACAACTTTTGTCGGTGTTATCAGCANACTCGAATAATTCGGTTACCATGCCGCAGCTACAGCTTCATCTTGCCCACTATTAACTTGTTGCTGTAACAGCTGCAAACTGTTGCCATTTTTACACTAAAGTAACTGCCAGAGGTAAACTTTCAATTTCTTGCCAAGTTCTGAGTGAGTTTCAATTTCAGAAAGATTTTTTGTTTCCGTTTTCTGAGGTCTGGTGTAATATGCCAAACCATAGGACTCATACAGTTTGGTTAAGTGTAGCATATGAAAAAAACTATAGCTACAGTCACGGCAACACAATCGAATTCAGCAGATAACGGCGGAGAAAGACAGAAGCATCAGACTTAATGCATCTCATCTTCTATCACATCCTCCTCTCATATTGCACCTTGTCCGCTATCACACATCTCGTGTACTCTGACACACTTTGCCTAACATATATACATTGCTTACCAAAACGCACGTACCTCGTCTATGATACACATGGGGTGCTGCCCCAAGGAAACTAATAAATTACCGTTGAACTTAGACGTAATTAAACCCTCTGAACCTCTTCCCCTTAGTACATATTTTACTTCCTTGCACTTGCATACCTATTTCTAATGAGGGTGATTCATTCTATTCTTAATTTTCTATGACGAATTTCTGTTTATCTTCTGAGGGAACACACTCATCCATTAGCTCTGCATATCTATGGACATAACTAACGTACGGCCCTTATTTCTTAGTCTGGAAGAAAGTTTTTCTTGAGGAAATTGAGGCTCAAACTATATTCTATGCAATAGTCTTTTATTTTGATACTGATTCAGTTGACTTGTACTTTCCTGTTTCTGTTACTAATTCTCATTACTCATTTGTACTTTGGAAATGTGATCTCTCGAGATTTATTACTTACTAGCGGGACCCGTGGAAATTATACGGTTAATAAATATCTTTATTTTCTATTATAGGTGTGTACCATTCCTAAGCTATGCTATTACTACCTTTTTTAGTTCGACCTTATCCAGATATGCAAACATTACCCCCTCCGTCTAAACTAAAGAGAGTCACGTAACCCATGACGAACTACGTCTGATGTGTCGTAGTCCGTCTACCCTTACTCGTATCGACTAAAATAACGACAAGTAAATCGTACAACCTCACGCTTGCAGATGATGTAAAGTAACTACGGTACGATATACTTTGAGCCAATGTTTTCTTGTATCTATTGGCACTTATTTCATTGTGATCATAATACAGCCATATCATGTGACCACATGGGATTCACTATACCTTTTTGCAATTGCGATTGAACTATCTTCACTTTGGTTTCAGCACTTGCAAAACCTTTCAACAGTCGTTCGCTGCAGAATAACAGTTTGAATTTTGGTTCTAACAGTCCAACAAACTGTTCGATATCAACGATCTGCAATTGCTTTCAACAATCTGAACAAACATCAAATGCAACTGAGAGCTGCTTTCAATAGTTTGTAAAACGAATAAACAATCTGCAAAATAATTAAACCAAACTTTGATAGGAGGGATCCCTCTAGATCAACATCTGACAGCATCCAAGTGACATCATCTGACATCATTTCATCTCTGAAGGCTACCAGCTGCATCTTGAATTAGGAGCTGACATGTGGAGCGGAACTTAGCTCAATTACCATAATCCGTTTATTTACGGTTGTTATATTGTCTGAATTGGTTGATATATACTAGTACAATTACATTTAGGTTCGTGGTATGCTAACTTGTGTATAATAAATACATATTTGTACATATGTTAAATGTTTTGCAGATTGTTGATTAAATATTTCTCATTGGTTAATGTTTCATTACTTTGTTGGAAGCAATTGCAGATATGCACATTGTTGAATGATTTTGCTGTCTAGGTTGAGTTCATTTGAAGTTTGTTGAAAGCAAATGCATGATTGTTGATATTAGGCTCAACTGTTGAAACCAAAGTGAAGATAGTTCAATAGCAATTGCAAAAAGGTGTACTTTGCTCCTGGGGTTTCTTTCCTCTTGTGTACGTTTTGTTTGGCCTCTCGATTCGGAGGTCCATTCATTTCGTAATGCTCGTCAATCTTTTCAACTCAAGCTGTATACTGTATTTCTCAAATTCGCATCCATTTTCTCAATAGTTTTCACTTCGGTCTTTATGATTTTTCATCACACATTTAGCTACGGGATCTGTTGAATTTTCTTATTATTTTGTCTTTTATACTTGCTGGGAATGCGTTCAGAACTGACCGATTTATCAAAAGCGTTTTTGTAGTAGTAGTAGTAGTAGTAGTAGTAGTAGTAGTAGTAGTAGTAGTAGTAGTAGTAGTAGTATAGTTGTAACAAATTAGTTAAGCCTCCCTATATAAATACTAAGTTTTTCTAAGAGAGAAAAAGGAAGGAACATGTAGTATAGCGATAGTCACGGAGAACCCATGCCTGAAGGTGTTCCCACACAGGATAAACGCGCATGGGAACAGTAAGTTGAGAAAGAAGAGGGAAAACAGATGAAAGTAATAACAGAAGGAGTATGAAATCGGAAGGAAGCAAAGTGGACACGGAAGACAGAAGTCCCGAAGGCCTAGCTAATGGCTAAGGTAAAACATTGCTGTTTGCTGTTTGATATCTCTTTGACAGAGCGTCTCATTTGCCGAATTCTTTTCAAGTGGTGCAACTCATGAACGAATGAAAATGAGCAGAAATTCACAAGAATTTTTGCCGTGAAATTTGCTATAACTGCATGGTTGATTATTTATATCAAGTTGACGTATTTCTTAAAATATATGATGACACCCAGTCATATTCATGCTGAAAGAGTTTTGAATGTCTTCAAGGTTTTTGATACAAGAAAAGAACAATCAACATTTAACTACCAACACTTCAGGGCTGAACTATGGAAGATAAGCGACGAAAATCTGATGAATTTTTTTTTTAATTATATTCCGCTGAAGACGGGCCACGATTTATGATCCGAAAGCTCCGGGTTAAATATAAATAAAGAACCCAGAAGACTTTCAGAACTATCTCCCACATTAAGAAGTTCGAAGACCGGAAACCTGCGTTCTAAATATACCTGCAGCCCAGTGAAATTTAAAGGAACTCGTGCATCGACTGAGAAGTTTGAATAAGAAGAGCAACTAAACGCAAGAGTTAGCGGACATTCCAGAGAGCCAAGCTCCGTGTTCGACATCTGGACCCGTATCATCCGAGTACACACGCTGCGCAAAAATTATGCCACTCGAAAATATGAAGCGCTCATCGCTGTTGGTGGTCAGGTTAAAGTTGTACACCTCTGCCGTCGATAAACAAAACCAAAGCCAAGCAGCGCTAGAGAAAACAACTATGGCTGAACTTCGTTCCAGCGAAAATCAGAGCTTCTGCAAGTTGAAGCTGCCGCTATCTTACATTGACACGCGTCACGTACAGACACACGGATGAATAGACGGATGAACGGATGGAGCCTCAAGCAGATTTATAACATAGATAATGCGTCAACTTTTTACTTCATATTCTATGATACTATAATATAATCTGCTTGAAGCTCTATCTCTCCGTCAATGTGTCTGCACGATACGCTTTTCAGTATTAAATAGGGAGAAGTTCAACTTATAAGAAGGTCTGATTTTTGCTGGAATGAAGTCCACCCATAGCTGTCTACTTTCTCGCTTCTTGAAAAATTTTCAGTCACTTCCGGAACAAAGACATAAAGATCATTTCACCCCCATCATATCTACGACTTTTATTTCTCTTTACAACTTATTATCTTCGCTTTGCTGGGGTGCACGACACTTTTGATAGGGCCAGATACGTACACTGGCGGGCAAAATAACAGAACGATTTTCATTTTTGAAAATAGAGGTTAACCATGTACAGTAGGTTAATGAATCTTTTGATGGGATCCTAAGGAATGTATTTAACATATTTCTGCAAAATATCAGGACAAATATAACTATATTTAATAGATTAGAGCAGTCTAACAAACAATAACAAAAATTGAACAGTGCAAAATAAGGGAACGATCGTCTCTAAAACATTTTCACATTGACCGCGGTCATCTGGCAGCGTTCAATTTCATGTACATGACTTCTAGAACTGCCACTCTTACGATTACACCATTCTAGAAACATGGCACCTCACGTGAAAGTTACTCCTGAGCTGCGGGAAGAAATTGTCAAGCTCAGGTCCTCAGGAATGACTCTTTCGGTCATATCAAGAGAGGTAAACCGATCCAAGAACGTTGTTTCTCGTGCTTTGAAGCTCTATGATGAAAAGAAACAGCTGGAATCACCGGTCTCTGCAGGCCACCCTCGAAAAAACACCGTACGAGTTAATAGGATTATGAGACGCTATGCCCAGAAGGATCCTTTCAAAACTGCAGCGGAAATTTCCAGAAAGGTGAAGGCCAATAACAACATAGAAGTGTCTCGCTATACAGTTTCTCGTCTCCTCAATGCATGTGGGTTAAAGGCACGCAGTCTTGCCACTAAACCACTTATCAGTAAAACGAATAAGAAAGCAAGACTTGAATATGCGGAAAGGCACATCGTTTGGAGAGATGAAGATCGGGAGAGAGTGCATTTCAGCGACGAAATTAAATTTAATTTGGTTGGATCTGATGGCAGACGGTATGTTAGACGAGCAACAGGTGACAGGCTGAACCCGAAATGTGTCAAAACATCTGTAAAGCATGGGGGAGGTAGCGTTATGGTGTGGGGCATGTTTTCATATGCAGCAGTTGGACCGTTGGTGGTCATTAAAGAAACTGTCAATGCTAATGTGTATCTCAATCTTGTACAGCAATATGTTGTCCCATCTCTACGATCATCACCAAACCAGCCAGCGATTTTTATGTAGGACAATGCCACGTGCCATACTGCAAAGAAAATGAAGGAATATTTTGCGGAAGAGAATATCGAAGTCGTGAAGTGGCCTGCCCAAAGCCCGGACCTTAATCCTATTGAAAATTTATGGAAAATTATAGGTAACAATGTAAGAGAACGACAACCATCAACAGTAGAGGATCTGTGGACTAAAATTGAAGAGGAATGGAAAAAAATAACTCCAGAGTTTTTGTAAAAAACTTGTGATGTCGTGTAATCGTCGCTGTGCTAAAGTTATTGAAAATAAAGGTTTTACTCCATACTAATCGTTCTAAACCTAAAATGACCATTGTTCCATGTTATTTGTTTGTAAAATTGTAGTTAGAGACGACCGTTCTCTCATTTTGCACTGCTAAATTTTTGTTATTGTTTGTTAGATTTCTCTAAAGTATTAAATATAGTTATGTATGTTTTGATATTTTCTAGAAATATGTTAAATACATTCCTTAGGGCACCATCAAAAGATCCATTAGACTACTCTACATGATTAACCTTTATTTAAAAAAAAAAATGAAAGTCGTTCACTTATTTTGCCCGCTAGTGTAGCTATGATACGGTGCTGGAAAACGGAGGTGGTATTGTGGGACATACTTGCTCTAAAATATTCTTGCAAGCGAATGTGCGATGCCTAAGGAAATACAATGACGTCCTGAGAACAGAAGGTTCAGGTTCCCTGACTGAAAAAAATTGGCTAAATCTGTTGTACTTTTTTACAGCTATTGCTCCAAACACAGCAGAAAAATGATGGGCTACTGATCAATATCGACGGGTCTCGAAGTAGTGAGAAAAAATCGGGCACACTGACAAAAAGGTTGAAACGTATAAGATTATGAACGGCTATATTATCTGTAAGCAGTGGAAAACAGAGCTCAAAAAAGACATGTATAAATATAGAAGAACAATGCAAGAAGTACTTTTGTATGCAAGATTAACAGGTGAAGTCAGAATACTAAGAAGGGCTGAACGAGGTGTGTTAAAGTAAGGGCATAACCCGCAACAGGACTTGACGCTTAGGTCTGACGCTGGCGGCCAAAAGTCGGCAACTAAAAAATGGGATTTTCTCAAGAGCTATTCTTTTCCCCATATCTAATACTGAAGAAAAAAATTCCAAGGCACCCAACATTTTTCTTGCGGAGAAGGTACCTCAAGGACGTAGGCTGGTCTAACCATGAGAGGGTGCACATCTTGGGGAACTGGAACTCAAGGGGTTATAATAGGTGTTCAGAAACAATACCAATTGATCACCATACTATTTTAGTTACATGTTATATAATCATGACATCTCGATATGGCAGACTTAACATGACAATCGTAGATGTATAAATGCCAAATCTAGCCACAAAAATTCGAATTCAGCTTGCACTCAATCTGCACACAAGTCCCAAGAATGCTCATCTCACAGTTATGTGTTGAGTTACATGCAGTTTCTTTTCATACCAGTGATGGTCACACGTCGCTAAATGCGATATGGTAGAAAACCAGGACTTGATTAGGGAATTCAGCTTAAGTTGCCGGGGACTGACAGCGTAAATGTTCGTTACACGGATTAGATTTATATGTATAGTGTAGGGACAATTGTTGAGCTCCAATGATGAAACTCGCTCTTATCCCATTGTTGATCTCAAGTGTGCATGCACTTGCCATGAAGAAGACGCCGCAGTGGACTTGCGCTCCTTCCACATGCACAGGATGTCAATGGAAGTCTGCAGAAAATTTGCACACGTGTAGCTATATATCACAATATCATAGGATCACAGTCTTTAATGGCTTCTGCAGGTGACTTGGGTCGTTTCTCCTCTGGCTCTGGCGATTTTATGTATCAGGGTCATTCCAAAAGTAATGCCTCGTATTTTTTTAATCCACCCGAAAAGATCCGAGTGGATTGCAAATTGCATTTTTATGATAAATAAACTTATACACTCTTGACTTGAAAGTGTCATCTCTCTGCTGCAGATGTTGACGGTGTAACACTAGAAGATGGCACTCCCTGTAATGCATGGATGTGCGTTAGAAGCAATGATGCGTCATTGAATTCTTCCATGTAGAAAATTTTGAACCAATCAACATTCACCGGCATCTGGTGAAAGTTAATGATGCCGATGCAGTTGGTGTCAGCATAGTTAAGTAATGGGTTCATCAGTTTCGGAGTGGCGACAGAAATCGAGTGACAAAGTGGCAAGTGCACTCCGAAAGCCCATGCACAGCCACAACCCCAGAAAACAAATTGCGCATCGATCGACTCATCCGCACCGATCAACGGATAATGATGAATAAAATACGTGTAGATTCCGATGTGGGTGTCGGTAAAGATAACGTCGACTTAACCGCACCCTCCACTGGGAAGTCCACACGCTTTGGTTCGTGCTGCGGATATAGGAAACAGGCCCCAGAGGAGTAAAAACGGCTGTAGTCGAGCACGGGTCATTAAGAACTACATCGCCATCGATAGAAAGTTCAATGACCCGCGCCCTGTACCCATCCTATTCCTGGGCAAGGTAAGTGCCCCCACGATTGCTGTGCACACCCACTAACTGCCGATTAAGCGCACCACGTTGCACAAAGAAAAACGCTTTTCTGGCATTATACTGATCCCGCAACCTTCAATGCCTACAGTCAAGCTCGTAAGCTTGTTGCTACTAGAAACGATAGAGTCATCCCAAGGATAAAGCAAAATGAATGTGCAAGGTGAATTCCGCAGATGCTCAAGCAGGAACAGAAGGTCCACCGACGGGATGTCTCTGAGGGTTTGTTGGATCAGTACAGGCTGAATGTGACGGATTCCTGAACCGCATCATCACTGGTGACTAGACGCGGTGTCACCGCGATGAGCCGAAGTTCAAACGGCAGCCGCTAGAGTGACACCACTCACCAATTCCAATTCCATTAGCAGGGTGATGTGCAACAGGCCATGGGCAGACCCGCAACATCATATCTTTGGATCGGTATACCTGCGTAGTTCTAAATAATACATGTTTTGCCACCATATGGTAGCCGGTCACAGCAAACAAACGGGAGCAAAAGCTGCTTGGGTCATTCGACTATACAAGGCACTACAAACTCACCT
>LQNS02278096.1:2741695-2752111 GCA_001587735.2 Parhyale hawaiensis | reverse complement strand
GTTGTATCGAATTTTAATACAGTGATTTATTGTATAGTCAAATTTTATTCCCGAATAGTTTTGAAGAAACTGACGAGTAGATGTCTTTTAACCTTCAGGAAGGTGGAAAAAGTACTTAAGGTAACTAGACTCGTGTGCTGTTCGCCAGGCTAAGTACAGCTCAGGACTAACGAGCTCCGCGAACGAATGGCATTTGTCATGGGTGAAATTTTTTACCTCTACCGACATGTGAAATGTTACAAAAATCTATGGATATTTATATTCAGATTTCATTATCGGCAATTGATACAGGAAAAAATATTCTGGTCGGAAATAGTTGATGCACATGCAGAAAACTGTCCTAGTTTTAGTGTTATGTCAACCATATTTGTTTCTAGCATAACAAACAGAGGTTTAAAGTGTACTGAACTAACAATTATTCCTCGCCGTGCATAAACTCATAGGCAAATCTGCTAATTATTAACAATATTGTTTTCGACAATTCGAACCAGTCGCAGACTTTGAACAAGTTGCGAGCACGCAAGTTTACCATCAAAAGGGGCTAAAATTTTTCTCACGTGCTCACAGAAATTTCATGCATTTCAAATCAGCACATAATTTTACGAAGCCCTTAGCATTTTTCTTCAAAATTTTAAAAATAAAATTTCATTTCTGTTTGCCACTGTTATTACTAAGGACATTTCTTGAGTAAAAATGAAAAAATGCTAAATAAAATACGACGCTTCGTCCCTCAACAATGGACTTCGTAATGTAAATCTAAAACTCTATTCCAGTAAATATGGGGGCAGTTTAAATAGCGTAAAATACGTTGTCTATTGTTTAAATAACTCTTGCCATAGAATACACTATACTTTACTGCCCATTCCAAATTCCAAGCTGGCCCCTGCGGCGGATAGATGAATTTTTAATAAAATATTTTCAAATTAACATCGCCATTTAAAACAAAATTAACTGGTCGTGGTGATACAAAAAAATGTTATATTAGTATGAAACACAAATTCGTAGGTAGAGGCAGCTGGTGGGGGACGATCATTGAACTTTAGGACACCAAAATGACTAAATATTTTTAATTTCGAAAATTTACCCTTAGCCAGTGCTTCACTATGCATACTTCTTTCCTATAGATGCTTCCGTGCGTGTCAAAGTGCAATTTATTTATATATTTTTTGTCTCATATGGCTATGTTGATTAGAAAGTTTTCATCGCAGTTTTCTAAATTAGCCGCAGAGCCCTCTAGGGGGGAGGGGGGCAATCAGTACCGTGTGGTCTGTGGTCTTACGAAAGCGTGTTATCTCAGCCGCAGCCCGAATGGCTGAGGCCAGTGCGGAACAGGCCCTCAGAAGACGGCCTGCAGACAACATTCAGAAAATTGCGCCTGCCTGTCACCACCGCCCTGAGGGACGAGTCTGGCAATGGCACTGTCAGGTAGGGTTGCTGCCACCAGCGCAGTTTTCGTTTTTTGTATCTTTATGGCTTAATTACCTGAAGTCAGGTGCTTCCACTCGGAGAAGAGCTTCTGCATGATGCGAATAACTCCACGCCCGAATACTCTGCAGGGGTCACGAGCTTATCTACAGTATACGTGTTTCCATAATCACATCTGGAAATTCTTACGTAATCAGTATAGAAACAGTGCGAGGGCAACAACATTTGAGTCGCTAAGCAGCACTACTTTCAGCACTTGAAGCTTATGTGTCCCACCAAATATCCCATTCCTATAACTTTATGGTTTTGTATGAAATTCGTTTATAATTAATAAACGAATTAGACAATTCTGTGCTCTCACCTATTTGAAATAATCTTCAAATATTGTAGGGGAATAAATAAGTGTAAGCAGGCTCACCTCTGCAGTCACGGTCGCCGCAACGAAGTCAGTAGCAGAATCCATGCACGTACAACTTTTGTTGTCTGAGCTCAGTCTATTATTTCCCTCTTTTTCTCCTAAGTTTAAAATACGACCCCAGGTTTACAAAAGTTCCCTTGCTAAGATCTGGGGAGATAAATCTAAAAACCAGAAAACAATAAATTTCTGATGTGATATGTAGGCTCTAAAAACCACAATCAGAATTTATTCACCTCTCTTGAAAACAAAATGGCGGCCATTTTTGCGCCGCTGTGTATTGCTGGACACTTAATAGAACATGCTTAATGCGAATTCTTTAGTTATAAGTTCTGATAGATACATCTTAAAAACGGGGAAAACGTTCTTCTTTTGTTCCAGGTGATAAGTAGTTAAAGGCACTTACACACAAAAAATGAAGTAATAATGTCAATGCGGTACTGTGTACACCAATGAAATTGTACTTCTGAATGAATAATACAGCGCGACGGCGTAAAGCTGTCTTTAGTCATGCTTTATGGAGAAATTACATCAAAAAGAACGTGTAAGAGGCACTGACAAGTGTGGGAGAATTATTATCCCCCACGACTACCGCTAGACTCTACATCACCCCAAGGAATTATCTGCATTGCAGCGTTTCTCAGTTTGTGATACAGAAGATTCAGCAGCGCAGCAAACACTCCGTCTCTGACAGAGTGCTGGGGCAGTTACCCAACGCTGGTCAACTATCAATGACATCTGACTGCAACTCAGACCTGTAATTATGTTCAATGGAGTTAGGAATTTTTTTTTTAGATCTAGTGAAGAAATAAGACAGTACAAGCATAATTTAATTTTACTGTGCAGGTACATTTGACTTCATAACACTCAACTAATAATTTTCTATGCTCGTAAATTGCAAGAAAAACAATTTTAATCGTCATTAAGACATATGAGCTTCAAAAACGAATTTTAAAATATATTTTTTATATTTTTTAGAATGTGTCTCGGAAAGCCTCGTATGGCGGGACACGGGACGCTCGATTTTCTTCTACTACCAGATATGGTTAGAACAAGAATTTTTCTTATTTACCTTTTTGTAGTCATCATTCAGACCAATGAAATGACGCTAAGCTTGTTGCAAAAATAAAAAATATTTAATTAACATAAAATAATACTTCTTCAGGATTACGAATTTTATTTTTACCAAGCTTTCGACATTCTCAGCGAATGTCGTTGTCAAGGTGGGACAAGGTGTCAAATGGAACCTGGATGTCCTTTATTTTCATCGATTAAATGAAAAATAGTAAATCAACAAAATTGATGCCTCAACCGCAAAATATGACCTATGAGAATCGCGTACAGGAAGTCGGACTCATATCTCTTGATCAAAGACGACTCGGGGGGCATCTAAGAGAAACATTCAAGTACTTGAACGGTTTCAACGACTTGCCTACAGTGGGACTTTATGACAAAGAAGTTGATGATCGTCTCCAAAACAACGACCGAAAATCTTACGTATAGTTCAAAGGAAGCACTTCTCTGAGCTAGCACGCTTTCCCAATCTTCAGAGTAATCACTTGAAATGAACTCCCTTCAGAAGTTGTCGGTTCAGATACAATCAACGCATTTAAAACCGTTTCATAAACATTGGGAGGAACACCCACCACAGCTACGTACTCCTCCTCTATGAGTCACAAACTCTTAAGGCCATGGCCCCATGGAAGCTATAATTAAGCGACACAACAAATATGTTGCATAAAAACCGTGACATCGGGGGTACATCAGTCTACTGTCCCCACCTACGCAACCCAGATCGCGCGAAACACTGTCGCTCACAAGCTCCATGTCTCCCTTAAAAATCGCATTGCATCGCTTGTTGTGTCAGTGGGGTCCCGGCCTTACGGCCAAAGCATCAGAAACCACCTAAAAATACTATTTACTATACCCTAACTGCACCAACGTCTGGAAGTCCAAAATAGTCTGCTGAAACTACTCGCGGTTGTACGAGTGCCTCCTAGGCCTTGCTTAGCTGTTTAATATATTTTTTTTTCTCTCTTTCTTCTTGTCTTCCTCTTCATTCTCAGATATCTACATTATTGGACATAACGGCAATAGCTCACATAAAGGCGGAAGCGTCAGTTCCGGATGCTCCGTGGGAATGGGCCTGTTGGTCCGTCTACTGCCAGCTGTCTAATCTAATCTAAGTTATTATCGAAAATATCATATGTCCAAATATCGGACAGCTCCGCGTTGCAGTAGCTTTTGTCTGCTGCTTGCATAATGTTGAATTACATACATGCCGACCTACAGTAAAGCCGTTGATAGGTAAGTAATCTATGTAGGCAAGGAATTGCTCTCCGCCCGTTAATAATCTTCTAGCCTACCAGATGCAGTTGCCTCAGCAATTAACTTGGCAGGGTGGTCTTCACTTTATAATTATTTGCGATCATATTGGGATTCGCAACCAATTTAAATGAAAATCCAAGGAAAACGGAGGAGTTACATTCGATGGTGGTAAAATGTCAACAGAGGAAAATTAGTCAACAAGTTACTTTGAATTGCTCGAACTGACCTAGTAAAACAGGCCTAGTGAATTACTTCGTAGTTGTAGCAGGAGTTGCTGGCAGAAGACGTACGTGGCACGGCGAGGTCGCACGACAGTGAGTGTTTTGTTGCATTCACCGTAGAATAATACACAATTTGTTGGTAGCTTGGTTGGTTGGCGTTTCCACGCCGATTTGCAAGATTTAGGAGGAGAAACTCATCAGCTGGCAGCCAAGGGCATAAGATAAGACGACGTTCGACCTCAAAGTAACGGTAAGCAAATTCCTCACTTATGCTCGAGGTAATGCTAGGCAATGCTAGGCATATTTCTAATGACTTGGGTGCCGGAAGGCTTCTCTTCTGTAGGTCACCTGTTACTCACGAGGCTATACATGCTGCACATGTGTAGTACATACCTATTTCTTTCACTTTACCAATGCATCACTTTGTTCAGATTCCATTTTCTTTATATTTTTACCTATTATCTTATGTCTTTTTTCTTCGACTAGAGCGACACGCCATCATCAGATAACGAAAACAATGAATGACGAGGAATCAAAGAATGACCATCAATCATTTAACGCATTCGTTTATTATTAGGTATAGTATGAGTTCTCACTTGATGAAAACTTAGATATTTATGCAAGTGCTGGCCGCGTCTCTGGATGCGTGAGCGGGCCGTCAAGGACCGGGCGCCGGTTTCGTGACAGTTCCGCGCACTTTCCCCGTCAAAATTTTAGTTCACCGGGAATAGTATTAGATACACTACTTAAAAAAAGAAAAAAAATTTAAGATTTTTTATTTTGAAAATTCGCAAAAAATATTTCAATGTGCAAAAAAGAAAAATAATCTGTTAACTTTAGAGAAAAGAAATTATCAACTACAGAGGAAAGAATTTATCAAATTTCGAGAAAAGAATGCATCTATTATAAAAAAAAGAATATTTAGCGAAAGTAAAAAAAGAATTATCAACTTTAGATGCAAGAATATATTAATATTACAGGTAAAAATTATTCATTTTGGAATCATGAATTTATCAAATTTATAGGCAAAAATTTATCGAGTTTAGAGGTAAGAAATTATCAGTTTTATTCACAAGAATTTATCAACTTTAGAGGCAAGAATTTATCGATTTTAGAGGCAATAATTTATCAATATTAAAGGCAAATTTTATCCATTTTAAAGGCGAAAATTTATCAATTGTAGAGGCTTTAATTCATCGACATTAGAGGTAAAAATTTCATCAATTTTAGAGGCAAACATTCATAAATCGTAGAATCTGTTATCAATTATGAAGTCAGTTGAAAAAAGAACATCTATTCAAAATTCAATATAATTGTGCTGATCCTGATCTCGTCTTTATTTTAATCATCTGGCCGTGAAGGTAACCAAGGAACCTCCGAGAAACCGTCACTCAAACTTCAACACGGCGTGACAATCACTGACTTGTGATTTAATACAAATCGTTGAGCTAATATCGGGATAGTTGCAATCCTCCGATGCACGGAAGCCAAAAACTCTCCGCTGGATAGTGCGATGCAGCTCATGAGGGCGCCACTGGCAGCACACGAAGGCTGCATCGCTTGCAACCCCGGGGTTTCCAGTTCAATAATTAGTAGCCCATATCATTACACATCATTAATGAATAGGTAACTGTACAGAGCAAAATGAAATGACCCCAGATGATGGGGTGGCTAAGCCGATGACCAGTCGGGCTGAGAATTACCCCAAGGCTATGGTACATCCTGCCCGTCCTCTGGCTGCGGAGAACTGCAGGGAATCTCACTTTTCCTTCAGCACGGCTTCATGCGTCAGTCAATCATCTCTGCAACACGCATGTACAGTGGCTGTCTGAATTAGAGGCTATTGCAACTTTACGAAATGAAATGACATTTAAGTTTCAAGTGAAAGAATTTCTTGACATCACATTACGACGGAAAACAGTCATTTCACCGAAACCTCGGTTCCTAAGCTCTTCTTCGTGGTTCTGTGCTCAAGAATATGTTCCCTTTTCCATTCTTGATCTACTCGATCTGTGCAATATATACTGAGAAAAATTTCCGCACAAGAAGTACAGGCCAGTGACTACACTGTCACGTACAGGTGCGTTAGTTGTCTTCAGTCCATTCATTTCAAAATTAGTTAAGGCCAAGACGCTCTTTTCTCTCAGCTGATGCACTTTCTTCCACGAGTTCTTTCTTATTTAATCGTTTATAGCAGGAGAAACAAGCAAGCTAGCAACCAACGAAACTGTGTTTTATTATCAAGTGAAATTGCAATATATTCAATAGAGATAACGCTGTGCTCGCAGAGAAGTCTGTAGAATTGAACTGGAGGTTTTCTCTACTTTAGTGACTCGATGTATAATGTATTGTATATGTACCAATTTGTACATAGATACATTTCTAGTGTGATTAAATTTCTGCCACTTCCTATAGTTCATATTCTTGGCCTTTTTATTCGAAATAAAAAAAAAATAAATGAGGGCAAGGCGTATTCGCTCCCGTCAGTTTTAACGGCTGAGCAGTGCTGTACATGTATAGTGTTATGGTCGGAAGGCATTACTGCGTCCGTTATATAGTAAAGAAGTACACAGGCAGCTAATTCAGTCCTAAAATGATAATAAATCCGAGAAACTTCAGGGGCAACAATTACTAATCAGCTGTCTAAGCGGTAAATATTTTTTTTTTTAATCTGCTGGCTGAGCTATGGGCAAAAACTAATGAAAGAGTGATAGGTAGTTGTTCCGGAACCATGGAAAAAAACAATTCTAATTATTACATAACATAAATGCTGGTATAAAAATGTCACGAGAAGCAGAAGGAAGTTAACTTCATATTAAGGAAACTCCTGTTGAGATTGTTTTGATTTCTTCAAGGTTAATTAGCGACTATTTTTAGTAAGCTGTTACCAAGTTTGTCCACTTAAAAGTTCTAAATGAATTTTAAGCTAGTCGAAACTATTTTATGTACAAACAATTGTTTTTGAAATTCTGCAAGGATGATAAAAATCATTACCTCTACACATAATTCAAATTTCACTCCAATTCATGAAGTGGAGAAGTAAAAGTTTTAAATTTTCCATTTCCTTTTCTAATAAATTTCGTTCTCAACTGTAGGTGAGTGAAACTTAATTCGTAGTGTGATAAACAACGGCGATTGCAGCACTGCCTTGACTTTGATTGTTATTTTTGCTTTCCCCAGCGTGGAGTGCGTGGCGGAGGTGGAGGGTGTCTACGAGAGGAGAACCGAACTGCTGCTCAGGCTCGCTGGACCGCCACCACCGCCGTCAAGGAAATGAAACACGAAACAAACAAAAAGAAATGTAAATAGTTTTAGTTTCTCCCTTGGAATAAAAGTATTCGGTTCTCAAGTCTACTGCATTGATGGCTTAACCCAATTTTTGTCAGCCACTGCCTCTTCGAAACAAAGACTTGTTCTCTCAGTGCCGCGTAAACATACCAGAGAGCAAAGAATTCTTGTTGCAAAATAACACAGCCTGGATAATATAGGGTTAAGCTGTAGAAAAAATATCGATTTTCATCACATAAGCAGAGATGCGTCGAAATAATGCTATACTTATTACGTCATAGTAATATATGACTACCTATATTGGGTGTCGATCCGTGATGTTTCTTACTCGAGCTGCAAAAGTATACTTTGACATCGATATTCTTACTTTTATTTGTTCACGCAATATGTCAGAACGCCGGCCTTTTGCTCAGTAATTTGAATCTGATCGGCAAGACAGAGTGGTGGGAAATAATTTACCGTTGCGCAGCTACAGTTGCCGCCAGAACTGAAGGGAAAAATAAAAACTTGAACTATCAAGAGATAGATAATTAAAGTACAAAGCTGTAATTTTTTGGCAATAGAAGGTACTGACAACTTGAAAAAAAATCCTCTTCTAGACAACGACCTTGAATCTTGACCGCCCATTGCTGCTGTACAGCCGCCAATAAACATTGACTCCATTCTGTTCGGTTTTCTTCAAGCTTTTAGCGTGTACCATGTACAGCATGCGCCAGTGTGTAGACAACGCGTTTATAACCTTTGTGATAATCAGAAAATTAAACTTTACATAGCAAAATAAGTAATTGTGCTCTGTTATTGCAATATACGGATCTACTATAAACACAGACACTCTGACACTACAAAGATAGCAAAAAATTAAATAGTGTTAGGAACTATATTCTTAAGATCAGTTCACACTATTGTCAAATGAACGTATGCGCTCATCTCACCATCCAAACGTGTTGCTGCGTCCTTGTAAGCAATGCGGTGTGTTTCCCAAAAGATTTACTAACATGCTATCTGTGACGTCAGCAAGCTTAGCAACTGCCACACTAAAAGCTTTGAATATCTCTTCAAATTTGGGCTGAATTCCAACTGAGGAAGCTGGACGTGCAATTGTCTGCTGTTTCACGGAGAGATACTACGGTGAGTTGAGAGAAAACATTCAGTTGACTGTCGTATGAGCATGCCTATATGATTCAAAAATAAGAAGTAATAATGCCACGTTCTAACGTTACCTATCTGATGGCAAAAAATAATCAGGCTGGGGGCGGCCAAGAAACGTGAAACACAACCATATCTGCATCTATTAAATGGCACTACCAATTAACACCTACTACGGTAGATTCTTTCCCATTCCCAGATCTGTGTTGCAGAAACTTACTCCGCTTAATGAGTCTTTGCTTGAGAAGTTTTTCGTATTTTGTTACGAAATTACGCAAAAAATGAGTAAAAACACGTAAGCTAGGGCATTGTGAGAGCGAATACCTCCACTAAACAAAACATAGCAAATGAATTTATCGTAAAACAGCAATAGATAATTGAATCCACTTAAAATTCCACCATTTTGCTAGAAAAGAATAAAAACTAAGAGGCCTGTAACTTTTCTTTTTATTTTCTGGCTAAAGGCTCGAAATCTTCATTCTATAGGCCATGTATTTTGTCTATTATACATACAACATTTGCATTGAAATGATAATCATATTGGTATTTGCATAGCCAGTAAAGAAGTAAGTAACAACGCAACACTTAACTAGTTATCTGAACATCCTGTACACGCACCATGACGAACGTAAATATATTAATTCGACAGCGAAATATGTAGGGTCCCATTCATACTAGTCTACTTAGTAGCTCTTGCAAAATCACAATCAAACGGTCTAGCGCCTGCGTTACGAAGGAAAACTTAACTAACAATCAATGGCGTTTCGCAGGGCAGGTGCATGGTACACAAATAGCGCCTGGTCTGTGAGACTTTCTCCCGTGTAGGCAAACAATGACAGTTGAGTTACAAAAGAATTTACTATACTGTTGGCCGTCATGCCAACTGACTGAGCAAGTGTCACTGTTGAAGTCTCAGGAGTCTTTTTTCATTCACCTGGGTAAGGCTAGTGCCTCCGCGGCAGCAGTGTAGACATCAGTGCTGAGTAAACACGTCAAGCGCTACAAAAGCTCGCTTGCTTGGGATGCATTCCAACCTGCAGGTCCAGCGCCATAAGCACAACACCTTAGTTGCCGCAACCGATGGTAGAACCACCTCCTGCTCCTGATCGACCAGGAGCCAGAGCTAAAAGGTAAAGTTAGGATGGAGGCCGGAGGCCATCAGAGGGCTGCTGTCGTCAACGTGGTGGCAGTAGCGGAGCCAAGGGAAGGGGGGCCTGGTGGCTTGAATCTCTCTTCTCATAAAATGAACTAATTCCTCCCACATCCCCTAGTATTGCTGCCAGAAAACCAACATGCATCTATCCCGTAGCAACGTCAGTCCATATGCATGCTAGAGCCTCTCCTCTCATAAAATGGGCCAATTAAGTCCTCCCTTCAGCCCCCAGTATTTCTGCCATATAATCAACATGCCTATATCTTGAAGCAACGACGGCCCCTAAACATGTTACACTAGTCCGTTTACAGTCGAACATTGGCAATTTCTTAACGCCGCTCCGGCAAGCTCTATCGTATGTGGCAAGCCTCTTTTGATACCCTCTGAGGAGTGCCTGCACCGCGAACTTTGGGTACTCCAGGTCGTCATTATTGGCGTGG
>LQNS02278096.1:2709114-2719326 GCA_001587735.2 Parhyale hawaiensis | reverse complement strand
CATGGGCAACACGCCAACACTCCGGAAAAGAGCCCAGCCGCAACATTCGACGGAATACGGAAGCAAGCGGGGCTGCGAGCACACCAGCCACCCTCCGAAGAAAGAAAGGAAACATACAAAATGAAATGTATAACCACAAACGAAAATAACAAAGGTGATCTTTGACACGTAGTAAAAGATATAGGGAAAATGAAGTCCAACCCCGCCTGTTGTCTTTTGAGAGTTTCAACGAAGAAACAGCTTTTATTTCTTATGAGCGCAAGCTTGCGTTACATTCGCCTTAATATTATCTTCGACTAAATTTTATATACAATTCCAGAACGTCGACCCAGAGTAAAATTGGTGACCATAAACTAGCAAACTGACAACATGCTTTGACAAGACGCTCTCCAAATGCTATAGCATCACTGTTAAAAAAATCATTCAAAAATGCACCAAGTACCATTCACCACATACAGTACACAAAAAAAACATCAGGCTTATGGTAGACATAGTAATTGCTGATGAAGAATCATCGTAAATTATATTACGTCCTCCTGCCGCCTTCTGGCTTCAGGTTGCTACACCCTAAAGTGTTAATGTGTAGTATCTCTCGTTGGACGAATGCTTTTATTTCACAGAGAATGGTAAAAAAATAGGAAATGGTCAAGGAAATGTAATCAGCACCAATATCTATGTTAAAATATATTATTTTAAATCGTAATCAAACACTATTTTTTATGCACCAGTTCTTTAAAAATATTCAATATCATTTCGTTGTATCGATTGCCCCTCACCAAAAAAATCCTGTGGAGGAAACAAATGCCATGAATGCCTCCCCTGTATCCGCCAGTGACCCTGCATTCCCTATGGAGCTATGGGCACTGTTACTTAAGTAAATGGAATCCATAATAAAAGTATTTAACTATTTTGGAGGCTATTGTGCTGTCTATCATCAATAATTCTGGGAATTTTTTTTCTTGAACTTTCTCTTTATTTCACAGTTGGACCGTCCTTGAAGCACCATTACAGTCTTAAATGTCTAAATCACTATATAATGGAATTTTTCACCCAAAAGCGCTACTTATGGATAGTGTGAAGTAATTTCTCTTCACAATATTTTAGCCTGTTTGTTATAGTTGAGTAACTTACCCTTCATGATTTGTAGCACTTACACGAAAGATATTTGAAAGGAAAGATACAAACTTGGAAACTTTGGCCATTCGCAATACAACAGCTATTCTGATGTATCAATATTTCACTCTACTCTCTTGACACAAGACCCAGTAATTTGCAGCCATTATTATAGTTAGTAACGCGTGTAGCAGTAGGCGAGTTCAATTTCCTGCTGATGATCACGCAGAACATATTATCTTCAAGTCACTCCTGGATTCTGGCGGCAAGTGGCAGCAACCTATATCAGCTGGTGACTCTCAGTATGCGAATGATTTTTCATAAAAACATACAAAGCATGTTTTTAGTTACGACTTTGGTTTTATTTTTTATACGAACAAAACTAATGTAGAGCAAAAAAGAGAAATGGGCTCAGCACAAATAATCTTGAGAAAAGATTTTATTTCAGTTTCAGAACGCTTTATTTTATATTCAAATTGTTAAAGTATGTTCAGTATCATTTCCCGTGGGGGGGGGGGGGCATTTTGTTATGAAAGCCTCCCTCAAATTCCCGGGGGGGGGGCAAATGCCATTAATGCCGCCAGTGCATGGATGGCTTGGGAAAGTGTAGAATAGGATATCGATTCTGATCTAGGCCACAGCAAAGACCATCACTGTACTCAGTATGTTTGTATTGCTCAGAGTATCTCTTTCTAGTAACTAAGAAGACTGCACACGTAATTTTACAGCTGGAGTTTTGCTTCATTTTTATACATCTGTTGATATTACTGCTTGTTAAATGCTGAGAGCTACCAACGCTTTCGCCGACGAACAGCTTGAGTATTACTCCCATTTTCTCTGCATCACTTGGTTATGTCGATATTGCGATATTTGACTTAAGTGTCACAGACACTCCTGTCAAACCTAAGGCCCTGACATACACTCAACTTCTGTACATGTGCACTTTTTCACTAGTTTCAAGGTATGGAGAATACTGTAGTGTTCCTTGCAAGCCGACGCCATCATTGACGCCAGCTTGGCCTTTATATATGGTAACTTCGTATTTTTCAACGAATACAGCCTTTTGTCGATTATTTATAGGTTTTTGGACAACAGGATACTCTTTCTATCCATGCACGCTTTAGGCGCTCCTACAGTACAATGGCATTTTCTCACCACATTCTGTTTTCCGAGTGCACTGTCCAGCTTCGAGTTACTCATATTTTACGGATGGCAGTTACTTAATTAGTGCCCTAGGTAGTTCCTCTTCTTTTCACAGGTGATTTCTAATTACCATTGGCTCACGTGGAGTTTGCTTATGCCTATAGTGCTTATTGTGGATGCAGCCAATGCAAAGTTCTACCCGACGGGCAAGGCGCCAGCAAAAATATATAAATAAAAGTATCTAAAAAGTATCTACCCGTCTAAGCGGGTGGCGAAGATGGGTGTGTTGTTTCTCATGGACATCTTCAGAGAAGTAAGCTCTGTGTAGAGTGCAATTATCCTGGGCTTAGAAGTACCCAAATAATGAGAACGAAGGATCTTCAGTGCAGCCTTACCGTCGTCGTTGGCATCTCTCATCACCAATTAAAGGCTTTTATCATCCAGACACTGCACTAATTCAGCAAAAACTAACTTGTTGTCTTCACTGAAACTTTGATTCCTATCACTGCTCTCACCATCTTCCGTAGACTCTTGGGCATTTTCTGTTTCTTCTTCACGCACGTGCAGCAACTTCTGCAGTCTCAGATGTTCACGGAATTTCACTTCCCACTACTCAAATTTACTCTGTTCACCATTAAGTAAAAGTCGGGCGTTGGGCCCATGACCTGTTGACTTCAGCATAGCGTAGGATCCGAACTATCAAATACGTCGGTATGAGTCGGGTTGGGTTGTAAAACACAGCTTCACTTTAACAGGTACGCGATGTTATCGAGACGGCGGTCTATACCCAAGAACGTGTCCGTCACGATAGTGCCTGAGTACAGTTCTAGCTCCAGTACAGCGATTACCATAACACAGTCAGAGAGAATCCTACATGGCTAATTCGTATTAGACAACACATGATATTCACACATGGAGGCATCAAAGAAAGATATACATAACCGAATATTGCTTACACATATCAACAAAGCCAGACAAAAATTAGGAAATAATCTAGCATGAGATTTCAAATTGCGGCATGGAGGTTGCGGTGAAGTATGTAGCTACTGATGTGATGTGACACTTTATATAAACACACGTATCCGAAGAAGTCGGTGGCCGGGAAGCACAGACGCCAAACTCGCCAAGCGCTATGTACGTTTGAGACGATTTTGTGTGCGGGCGGCGTTCAAGTTCGCGAGCTGTGCTGCTCGCTGTATCGCAGATAAGGTAAGGTTACGTAACGTTAGGTTAGCGAACGTTAGGAAAGGTTAGGTTAGGTTACATTAGGTAAGGTAACGTTAGGTAAGGTAAGGCTAGGTTAGTCTTGGTAGTGCTTATTGTAGTGTTTCTCGTGGTTGTGGCGCGGCAAGAAAGCTTACTTGTACGCACGCACCATGATGAACGTACACAAAATTGCGAGTTTGGCGCCAGTGCGGCCGGGAAGGGGGGTTGACCATTCTTGGCGGCTAACCACTCCCCCCCCCCCTTCCCCACACGCAATATTTTTGACGTTCTACCGCCCCTGCATATCCTAAGGCACCTTTTTGTGACCACCTTGCGGACGATTCTGCCTGCTTTCGCATGATCCGCAATCAACCGTGATCAGTGATGAAAATTGATCGCAGCATGATTTCGTCCGCGGTAAAAATTCAAAATTTGAAATGTTTTCTTATAATAAGAGATAAATTGAATATTTTTATCGTGATTATTTGTAATATTGACTGCCAGAATTGTAGTTTCGTTAGTTTTATGCCTGTGTATGTTCAAAATGCTTTAAATACTGCTAGGGTATTTTTACATTGACTTCAAAATGAATGAAAGTTCCTAAGAAATCCATTCCCCACCATTTTTCGTAAAAAGACAATAGAAATATGTGATTCGAAAATAGACATGGCGTCTCTGGTATGTTTACAAAACCATTGACCGTTCTTGTGCTTTTCAGTAATCACGATGATCACGATCAGGGGGATTCTGATCACTAGCGTAGCCACAAAAAGACGCCCTAGGTAGGAAGAATATTTCGGATGGGCCGAGATCACTTGCACCAAAATTCATTTGTGTGGCTGTTGACTGTACGGCTTCTATAGAATAAGTTACATTTATGATCAATTTCTGTATTAAAACTAACTCTGTGCGCAATTCACAAGTTCTCTCGTGTTCGTAGTAAGAAGAAGTCCTATTAAAAAATATTCTGAAAGCATCCTTAATGTACAAGGCAACAACTCGAAAACTATCTCAACTCTTCCAATAAATGAATGGCTAAATAGTCATTTTCCCCCTTTTTTTCTGTTGTTAAAGGCGTTTTTTTGTGGCCACGCTCGTGATCAGAATCACCGTGATCATGATCATCGTGATCACTGAAAAGCACAAGAACGGTTAACGATTTTGTAAACAAACAAGAGACGCCATATCAATTTTCAAAAAATATATTTTTGCCGTATTTTAACGGGAAATGGTAGGGAATGGATTTCTTATGAGCCTTTATTTATTTTGAAGCCAATGTATAACTGAACTAACCGTATTTGAAGCATTTTGAACATACACTGGCATAAAACTAAGGAAACTACAATTCTGGAAGTCAATATTACAAACAATTATCATAACATTATTTAATTTATCCCTAAATATAAGAAAACATCACGACCTTGCATTTCAGATTTTGAATTTTTACTTGTCCAACGGCTGGATACTCTTTGATCACGCATGATTAGCCTGGAGAGGAAATCACGCTGCGATCAATTCTCACCACTGATCACGGTTGATTGCTATCACAATCACGTCAAAATGCGGTGACAAAAACGTTCGAATCATCATTCATGCGCGATCATCGGGAATCATCCGCGCGGTGGTCACAAAAAGACGCCTTAAAGTGTTTTCGTTCGTCCGCGCTCCGAAGCCTCCGCATATAGAGCCAAAGAGTTTAGGATACAAAGTATGAGCAAATTTTTTGTCCCGATTCCCTTCGCGCTCTAATGGAGATTCTGCATAAAGTTCTGTATGTAACAAGCTCTATTTCAATATGGCGGTGACGATGTTGTTGACTTTATTTTATGTTTCTTAGGAATTCAGATATATCAAAATTTTTGTTATACAGAAACTACTACATTATTACAGAAATAAACTTTCTACCTTCCGAAAAAGCAATACTAAAACGTAAATATTAATAAAATAATGATGAAAATTAAGGAAACGGTGACGTCCGATAATGTTGCGATGTCGGACTAACTTGCAAGCAATTGGCCAAGACCAATCTAAGCTTCTAAATAATTTTAAGGAAAGACATTGGTGAACTTTCGACTGATAAATGGTAAAATGCTTTTTTTCTAAAGTTAGGAGCGAAGAACAGAGTTCTGCTAATGGCGATACAGCTTTAGGTAATCATTTTAATTAAGGGTAAACAGTGCACGAGAAGCGAGTGCTTGCAACTGAAAGAACGTAAATAATAATAATAATAATTGAAGATTAACACAACTTCATCAATAATATCACTTTCCCACGAAACAAATGGAGGGTTAATTCGACAAGTACTGTAACGCGTAAATTATACCTACGGACGTTACTGTAATACAGTTGAGGTAGTATTTTAGCCCTCCAAATGCGTCTATGCATCTTACTTCGTGGTTTTCTATCCAAAAATTTTCTTCGAACAACTTATTTAAGGAGAACTCGCATAAAAATCTCCATCTGCATAGCATAATATTGAAGCCTGCGAAAATAGAGTTTCGGCATATATTTACTAATAAAGCAATAAGCCTGCAATATATAGCACCTCAAGGATAATGAGACTAGCAGGTTAACCCAGGGGGCAGAGTCAAGCTGTAGTGCATCATGGAAAATGACCTTGTGACGTCACAAAAACATAGTACGTTTATCAGTAGCTATTTTGCATTGTTTCTTCACCATTTCTTTTCGGCCTCCAGAGTGTTCTACATGTACTTCAATCTTTATAGTTTAGATATTATTTAGTTTTTTTTTATCAGCACGCACCCAATCGGAGAGTTTCGGTAAAATGTTGCCCTAAGCTGTGCCGTCGCGTACGTACCGCCTCTCCCAATCGTAAAAACTACAGCTAGGCCGGCTGCCCACTAACAACTTTCGTTGCCGCTAGCAGCCTAGAAGCAACTTAGCTAATCCGAGTGCGTAGTCGTGGCCGTGACGTCCATGAACATCGTGCTGTAATTCTTAAAATATCAATCATTGTGGACCCAAATCGCTCATAATTAGATGCGATCCTTGAAAGTTCTGCATTGCCACCAGCTAGGGTGTAAAAATTGTAGTAACGACTGAAATATTTGAAAATTTTTGAAGTAGTTAAATTTTGTGCAAACTGAAGCCGTGCCGTAGCTACGTAAACGGATTAGTTGAGTCAGGAGCGCCGGAACCAGGGGGGGGGGGCAGGATGGGTGACGCCTCTCCCCCCCCCCCCTGCCTTTTCAGTAGGGGGCAGGATGGGCAGCATGTGCCCCTCAGTAGGAGGGCAACAGGGGGGCAGCATGTGCCTCTTAGTAGGGGGCAGCATGTGCCCTTTTTCTGGAGGGAAATATGCATTCAATCTCTATTTTCAAGAGATGCAAAGGTGTAGAAACCAAATAATTTCAACAATCTAAAAAAGCGCGTGCAGCACAACGCTACATCGACATACTTGAAGTATCATTAAGAACTTACTTATTTCTATAAACTTGTACCAATTTATTCTACTGTTTTTGTTGTTTTATCTAAACTGATTATATTATCACTTGTCAAATTAATCCGGGCAAAGCGGAAACTTTGATATTTTTCTAAGAATATAATACCTAGTGATTTGCAGCTATTAAGTAGCAAGCTTGAAAATTTTAGATATAATGTTTGTGCGTACACCAGCTAGCGACCCAGCACTTCTTGGAATGTTGAGTCTCGCATGACGCTTGTCTAAAGTTTTCTTTCATCATGCAGGAGCGCTTCGGGGGGAGCAGGAGGGGCAATTGCCTTCCTAGCTCTGCCGGTGAAAGGGGGCAATAGGGGGGGGGGCAGCATGTGCTCTTTTCCGGAGGTAAAAACACATTTAAGTTGCTAACTACAACTAGTTTTGTACATACAGTGGCGCAAGAAAACTCCACACCGGCAATAATTTCATACGATTCTAAATTACACTGATTTTTAGATTTTTAACCGTAATAAACTACATAGCAAACGATTAATCAACATTTCCTCTTTTAATTACTATATCGTTTTATGAAATACCAAAAAATTAACCATATCTTTTCCTCAATAAAAAAAATAGTTCAGAGGATTAAAAAGTCCGCATTAATGAAAGAAGTTCTTGGAATAAATTTTTAATCAATGTTATGAAGAAACCATTAGCTATGTACAGCTAGTAATAATTAGTAATGTAACCCTTCTGTGATTTGACTGCACGCAATGCCTCTCCCGATTAGAAAGGATGGCTTGAGGCCACTTTCCCGCAGTGCAAAAACAATAATAATAGTTCTAATTTTTGTAAAAGAAACGTTTGGACCAATCGCAAAATTATAGTATAAGAGGTAACCTAGGTTCAGACCGTTTTGAGCTGGCCACTTTAAATATGCAACGTGTTAGCTCTGTAGGAACATCCTGATTGCCTGATTTGGAGAATTTCCAAATTCCATTTGTCCCGAATTAAGATGAAATTCGCTGGCGAATTATCATCATAGTGGAAACAAAATTTCAAGCAATATGTCCAGGCTAATTAAATCGGCTGTTTACACAAACCAGAGGCCCTGCACCGTGAGCACTGATTGCTTCCCAAATCATGACAGAACCTCCACTTTGTAGCGTTGAAACCGTACACCTTGAATGAAATTTTCCACCTTTGCTTCGTCGAGCAAAATGTCTGCCTTTACTGCCTAGCCTATTGCACTTGCTTTCGTTGCTAAACAGCGGTATTCGCCAGCAAGTCGTCACGATCATTTGCCAGTTGACGAACTCCAAACACTTTCGATTCTTCATTACTATCATTGGTTAGCGACCTGCGATACAGCTTCCCGGCCCAAATTCTTTCAACCTATTCTTACTTGTAGAACAAGCAAGATCATAGAGGAGGAGAGCAATTGCCCCGCCCCCTCCCTGCCCTGTCAGTAGGGATGGAGGGGACGAGAGGTGGGCAGAATGGACTTTTGTAAAAAATGCATCTATTTGCATATTTGAAAGAGGAAAATGTTTAGAGCCGCTAACGTATGTTACCTTCCAAGTCGAATTCGGTACTTAAAAATACTCGCAAAGAGGTGTCTAATGACACCTCTTTACACCAACCCAAAAATGCTACGTTTGCCACGGTATACAAGAGCAATATAGATAGCGTCAACACCAACGCAGTGTCAAAGGAGTTCATCAGCCTCATCTCAGCCACTGACAAATGAAAGCAATACTTTGAAGATGGGCAAATGTGATAGTTTTCATACACATGTACAGTGGCGCCAGAAAGTAACGCCGCATGGCAATAGCTTCAGCAAATTTTAAATTATGCTAGATTTTAGGTTACTCACCATATAAAAGTATATTGCAAACGATTCATCGTCGTGTTGATTTCCAAGTTTAATACATAATTTTCTAATTTTGCTAATTTGTCAGTAGATGTTTCTTTAAAACGCGATACAACAAAACGTATAAGGCAACAAAATACTTCACACTTTAGAATTCTAATATAATAAAATGCTTGTTGAATTTATTTATAAATTTATTTATTTCGGGTCCGTTTTGAAGGAAATAGGTGAAAAATAAACCAGGTTGCAGATATTGTAATTCAGTTACGCTTTCGTAGAGATCGATGACCTGGTCATTGACCAATTTGCAAAAGATGGTGAAAATTGGGTCTTTATCTCTTCATCTGGATGCTCTGCTTGTTTGAAACACTTCTTGAAATCGGGACAATATGTATGCAGCTTCTGGAGTCCAATTTTATAACTTTTTTCTCTCAGGTCACGACGTATAAATTCGGCAGATAATCAACGGGGCACTCACGACTTGATGATTTTTCACGGGCAGTAGACTAATATTTCTTCTAGCTTGCTGACTTTCTTATTAAATTTGACGATGTAGCTTTCTCTTCACGTATTTCACGGGCAGGAGACTACTATTTCTTCTAGCATATTGTGTTTTCTGAGTGTGCATAGTGTTACGGCGCTCCTATGGTGGTTATAGAGGTGGTAGCTGAGTCTAGCTGGTTAGCTGTTACGACGTATGAGGATCCACGTCAAACGATCAGTTGCAGGTGAGAAGGGTTAATGAGACCATCAGTGATACTTAGAGCTTCACTGTATTAGAGTACTGGATACAGATAATGGGGCGTATCTCGATATAAGGCTGGTACGTTGATCAGCGCGTAGACCGCTATGTTGAGGGTCTAGGTGATCAGTGAGCTCCTGCTCCCTAGTGCTTCATGCCTTTATAAGGCGTTTTTTGTGACCACCGCGCGGATGATTCCCCCTGATCGCGCATGATTCACACGTTTTTGTGACCACGTTTTGACGTGATTTTGATAGCAATCAACCGTGAGCGGTGGTGAGAATTGATCGCAGCGTGATTTCCTCCGCAGGCTAATCATGCTTGATCAAAGAGTGATTCCAGCCGTTGGACAAGTAAAAATTCAAAATTTGAGATGCAAGGTCGTGATGTTTTCTTATATTTAGGTATAAATTGAATATTGTTATGATGATTGTAATTTTGACTTAAAAATTATAGTTTTCTTAGTTTTACGACTGTGTATGCGCGTTATCAGGCCGCCCCCATTGTCCGGCCACCGGACGCCTCTTTGTTTGTATGAGCCGGCTGTGGGTTTGGGACTCAGGGTAGCCCCTGAGTTGGAGGAAATGCCACTCATAAGGCGGATGAGACCTCTTTTGGTCCAACGGCATTCCTGAGAGGAGATGAACAGGCTGGTGCCATAGCTGGGTACTCAGTCTTCCACAGTCTGCTCCTCTCTCTCTTCCTTCAGGTAGTACCACCTGATGCTCTTTTCCT
>LQNS02278096.1:2649512-2671696 GCA_001587735.2 Parhyale hawaiensis | reverse complement strand
CTGTTTTTTGTATAAAATCTATAACTGTCCCAGTCATCCACTGTCTGAGTTTCTTCCGGATCCATATGTTCGGGTGAGGTATACTCGGCGGACTGGTGCTCTACATGAGTTTGCCTTAGAACCGTTACGATGCCGTACGGGCCAGTATTCCCGTTCGTTTTTTCCATCGTGTGTGAATGTTTGGAATGGTCTTGATGGCTCTGTCTTTGCTGGTGCTGGTATTAGCGGCTTTAAACGATCTGTACACAGAGCTATTCTGTGATTTCGGTTCTTCTTTTTTTATTCTTTTGTTTTCTCCATCCGCTGGGCTGGTTGCGTGGGGGTTTGTTAACCTCATGGAGTTTCTCCGTTCCTGCGTCGCCAGTCTGGTGTGATTTAATAATAATATAAATAATAATAAAGAAAGCTTGTGGCTGACCATAAATGAATGCTGGGAGGCTATCCCTGAAGAAATAGTCGCTAATTTAATTAATTCTATGAATAACCGATGTGTACAGGTGTTGCAATCAAAAGGCAACGCTGTAAAATACTAAGAATTATGTTTTTTGTTTTCATTGTTTCCTAAAATACCCTTTTTTTCCATATGTTCTATCTTTATTTCCACCCAATTCGCACCCACAAACTATTATTTTCGTGGTAACATTTTGAAAAGACAACAAATACGATAATGATTATAAGGAGTCGATATCTAGTTAAAGCAACATTATTCAGTTGAAATTTCAACTATACTGATGCCGTATTTTTAAACTTATTACAAAATTTTAAAATGTGCTATCATTATTGCCACCACTTTATAGGAAGCCTATATGACCTCAAATTTTTTCAACTGCATTTTACCAAAAGTCATATATATGTATATATAGGTACACATTATGTGCTATACAGAGTACCTTCTGTATTTTGTCACATTTACAATATTTGGCGCCATGAGTACCATTTGGGACATTAATTTTCACTTATTTAGACTTTATTAATAATTCGGAAAAGGATATTGTCTTTCATCATAATTTCCAGATAACATATGTCTTCCATTGAAATGACTGATTCCTAGTCATCACTCCCCGTAGCTTCTGCAGAAAAATTTTTCTAGCCGTTTTTTGGTCCCGGAAGATTTTATCGATCCGTTAAATTAACGGATTCTTAATGTCTTCCGTTGCTTTTGCTGACAAATAATTACAGAAAAAATCCGTTTGCAATAAAAGTACGGAGGGAGTATACGGTCCGCTGTTTCAACTGAAAACAAAAAGTGTCTGGAGATTTTGCTGCCAGACATTTTCTGTATATTTAACGATCTTTTTACAGTGAAGGCAGGCTACACAAGGCAGGCAGGCTATACAACGTAGGCAGGCTACACAACGTAGGCAGGCTACACTACATAGGCAGGCTACACAGCGTGGGCTTGCTTACGACAATAACAGACAAGTTGCACTGACTGATATTTTCTGACATGAACAGATACACTAACTTTCCTTCGGTTGAACAAATCAGATTATCATACTGCTTCTGCAGGTCGTGTTCAGGCTTGAAATCATATGAAGTTATCACATCTTTCTCAAGAAAACATTTCAGTTGTTTGCCTTCGACTTTCGCGGGACGAGGTGCAGGTTTTGAAGGTGGCAGACATGAGGCGGGTACATTGAACACACTAGGAGGGATTGCAGGACGCGTAGAACCACTAGGTAATTTGACCAATGAAGGGCTATCACCCCAATTTCTCTCACAAATGAAAAATTCATCGGGATCAAGTACGAAATTTTTACGTTTTGGTAAAACGTCAATCCACTTCTGTCTCTCACAACGGTCATTGGGCAGTCTAAACGCTCTACACTGATTGTTCTTGTTGCAATTTTCATAATAACCTACAACACCACAATTATTTGGCATTTTGAATATAATACACACTTCTAACTACATGAACGATGGTAAACACGCACAAAAATCACAAAAATGCAAGCAAGCGCGAGAGAAGGAGCGATGCAACTATACACGAACACTGCTTTCTTTATGCATACTGGAGACATGAACCTAATCACGCAGTGCCACAGTGGCGATGCAGTGGCCTTCGCAAGGTCAGAACGAAATTTGGAAGCGCATACCCTCTTAAATAGTAGTCCTTGTCACATGGTTAAAAACTTCTACACTGCATGAGATTAGGACTATGTACCTCACCCCACAGACAGGCCGCACATTCACTAGACCGCTCGCTTCGTGCTTGGGTATCATCGTAGGGGCGCGTCCTCTGGGTGGCGGATTTGGTAGCCCTCGTCGGGCAGCACCCGGTGAGGGTTGTGCTTCGGTACCATGGACCAGATACCCTGCAGTGGCCCCATCTTGCCACTGGATCACAGTCCTCCCTCTTTTTTTACTATTGTTTTCCTTCTTTTCTTAACAAGTCCCCCGGCGATGGGGCGGGGGTTGGTGGGGGCAGGTACGAATGCTCCTGGAAGCCCTTATTTCCCGCCCTGCACGGTGGGCGGCTTCAGGAGAGTGGTCGCTGATGGTCGGAGTTGGAGTGGCGGCTACCATCGGCAACAGCTGGAGCGACTGGGCAGCCCTATTTAGGATCGCACTGCCCACTCCTATTGGGGAGAGGTCTAGAAAGGGTGACCCAAACACTGCCCGCTCCTTCTCTGTGCGGGCAGTCAACCGCACCTGTCGCGGCATTCCTTTTGCGGTCGAAGAAATGAAAACAGATGTCGAAGTGGTGGTGAGGAGCGGAGTGTCCACAATTTCACTGTGACTGCGTGAAATATCAGGACACTTATTGACATGGACGATGCTAACCGACCCCAGAGACGATCTGCGCTTCTGACAGCCGAACTGGCTCGGTACGGAGTCGACGTTGCTGCTCTTTCGGAAGCCAGGCTTACTGAGGAGGGGTCCCTTGTGGAGCAGACCTGTGGCTATACAATTTTTTGGAAAGGACTAAGCCAGGAAGAGCGCCGTATGTATGGTGTTGGTTTTGCGGTGCGCACAGCATTCCTTGGCCGTTTCCCGGATCCTCTCACAGGTCTTAATGAGAGAATGATGAGATGGAGAATACCGCTGTCAGGAGACCGTTATATGACTATTTGTGAATGCGCCCACTCTGAACGCCGATGATGGAACAAAGGATGAATTTTATGGCCAGCTTGACGAAGTCCTGAGAAGAGTCTCTCGTGAGGATAAACTGCTCGTGTTGGGCAACGTCAATGCAAGAGTTGGCAGTGATCATCGGGCGTGGGAGGGCGTACTGGGGTGCCATGGCGTGGGAAAGAAAAACGAGAATGGACTGCGTCTCTTAACCCTCTGTTCTGAGAGAGGCTTGGTCTTAAGTAACACCAAGTTGAGCTTAAGAAATATGCACAAGACCACGTGGATGCACTCCCGCTCTACACCTTTGATACCTTTGATGATACTTCGGACGAGGTCCAGGCGACGTTATGCACGCCGCTGATCTTGTGCAGAGGTGATGCTGCAGTCCGTGACCAGCGGGGTGGCTAACAACGAGTTATCCCCACAGTTGACGTAGCCGCTTACAGCAGGTTTATCCGGCACTTTCAGTNGTGATCAACTAGCCAGTGTGTTTACCTGTCGTGACTCGGTACCACAATATAGTTCTGCCTCTACAGCTTGTCTCATTTCCCCGCTAATAGAATATCCGTTATAGACAGAACCCATACGCAGGCACCACAAGTACAATACTTCTGCAGGTCGCGTTCAGGCTTGAAATCATCATATGAAGTAATCACGTCTTTCTCAAGAAAACATATCAGCTATTTGTCTTCGACTTTCGCGTGATGAGGAGCAGGTTTTGAAGGTGGCAGACATGAGGCGGGTACATTTAGCACACTAGGAGGGATTGCAGGACGCGTAGAACCACCAGGCAATTTGACCAATGAAGGGCTACCACCTCAATTTTTCTCACAAATGAAAAATTTATCGGGATCAAGCACGAAATTTTTACGTTTTGGTAAGACGTCAATCTACTTCTGTCTCTCACAACGGCCATTCGGCATTCTAAACGCTCTACACTGATTATTCTTGTTGTAGTTTCCATTATAACTTACAACACCACACTTATTTGGCATTTTGAATATAATACACACTTCTAACTATATGAACGAAGGTAAACACGCACGCACAAATACACCAACACTGCTTTCTTTATGCATACTAGAGACATGCACCTAATCACGCAGTGCCACAGTGGCGATGAAGTGGCCTTCGCAAGGTCAGCCCGAAATTTGGAAGCGCATGTTCTCTTAAATAGTAGTCCTTGTCACAGGGTTAAAAACTTCTACAATGCATGAGATTATGACTATGTACCTCACCCCACAGACAGGCCGCACCTTCACTAGGCCGCTCGCCTCGGTCTTGGGTATCACCGTAGGGGCACGTCCTCTGGGTGGTGGATGGGGTTATCCTCGTCGGGCAGCACTTGGCGAGGGTTGCGCTTCGGTACCGTGGACTAGATACCCTGCACCCGGCCGACGGCCACTCGTCTTGGCCTCTCCTTGCCACTGGATCACTGTCGGACCGGTCAAGGTAGTGGACTGGGAAGTGTGCAATCTCTTTCCACTATAAACTTCATTGCACATGCCTTCTTTTTCTCCTCCCTCTTTTTTCCTACTGTTGTTTTCCTTCTTTTTGTCTTCTTTTCTTAACAAATCCCCCGGCGATGGGGCGGGAGTTGGTGGGGGCAGGTACGAATGCTCCTGGAAGCCCTTAGTTCCCGCCCTGCACGGTGGGCGGCTTCAGGAGAGGTCGCTGATGGTCGGAGTTGGAGTGGCAGCTTCCTTCGGCAGCACCTGGAGCAACTGAGCAGCCCTATTTAGGATCGCACTGCCCACTCTCAGTGGGGGAGAGGTCTAGAAAAGGTGACCCAAACATTGCCCGCTCCTTCTCTCTGCGGGCAGTCAACCGCACCTGTCGCAGCATTCCTTTTGCGGTCGAAGAAATGGAAACAGATTTCGAAGTGGTGGAGAGGAGCGGAGTGTCCACAGTTTGGCTGTGGCTGCGTGAAATATCAGAACACTTATGGACATGGACGATGCTGACCGACCCCAGAGACGATCTGTGCTTCTGACAGCCGAACTGGCTCGGTACGGAGTCGACGTTGCGGCTCTTTCGGAAACCAGGCTTGCTGAGGAGGGGTCCCTTGTGGAGCAGACCTGTGGCTATACTATTTTTTGGAAAGGACTAAGCCAGGAAGAGCGCCGTATGTATGGCGTTGGTTTTGCGGTGCGCACAGCATTCCTTGGCCGTTTCTTGGATCCTCCCATAGGTCTTAATGAGAGAATGATGAGATGGAGACTACCGCTGTAAGGACACCGTTATTTGACTGTTATCTGTGTATGCGCCCACTCTGAACGCCGATGATGGAACAAAGGATGAATTTTATGACCAGCTTGACGAAGTCCTGAGAGGAGTCTCTCGTGAGGATAAACTGCTCGTGATGGGCAACGTCAATGCAAGAGTTGGCAGCGATCATCGATCGTGGGAGGGCGTACTGGGGTGCCCTGGCTTGGGAAAGATAAACGAGAATGGACTGCGTCTCTTAACCCTCGTTCTGAGAGAGGCTTGGTCTTAACTAACACCAAGTTGAGCTTAAGAAATATGCACAAGACCACGCGGGTGCACTCCCGCTCTACACAGTGGCATCTCTTGGACTACGTCATTGTCAGGTAGAGGGACTTTTGTGACGTCACTATCACCCGTGTAATGAAGGGAGCTTGCGGAGACACAGACGCCGAATGGTATGGTCGGTGCTTCGTCTACACTTGCGGCCGCGAGTGCATAGAAGCACCCCCTAGAGCCCGCATCAATGTCGGCGCTCTGTGAGCGGAGGAACGGAGAACTGCTTTGCAGGAGATACTGCTGGACTCTCTCGGACCCTGCTCGGGTCAGTGCGACAATGCTGGGGAGGTTACTGCGAAGTGGGACCCTATAGCTGCCGCTCTGCTGGATGGTGAACAGGCTGTGCTGGGTCCCAAGGAGAAATTTAACAGAGACTGGTTTGATGATGCGGGATGAACAGAACGCTGAAATAAGGCCACTACTGGAAGAGCGAAATCGCGCCCATGCTGCAGTGCTCCGCCGTGATACTCGTCAATCGCGGGCAAGGTCCGCCATTCTCCGTGGGAGAGTGTTGCAAATTCTTCTGAAAATGAGGAATGACTGGTAGGTCAAACTTGCAGAAGAGATACAGGGTTATGCCGACGCAGGAATTCAACAAGAATTCTACTCTTCCCTGAAGATAGCGTACGGCCTCGTCTGTACGACACTCACGCCGGTTTGTAGTGCAGACGGCCGTGTCCTGATAACTGACCAGAGCGGCATCCTTGATCGGTGGGCTGAGCACTTTCGGGCCATCCCAAACCACCAAAATCCAATAGATCCCAATTTACTGGACCATATTCCGTTATTGCCAACGTTATGGGTGATGGATGATGCACCAAGCTAGCAGGAGGTTCAGAAGGCAATCTCAGGGCTAAAGAATGGCAAGGCACCCGGACCAGACGAGTCGCCTGCGGAAATTTTAAGATACGGTGGGGAAGCAGTGGTGGACCGCATGCACGAGATCATCGCCATAGTGTGGAGAACAGGAAACGTGCCACAGCAATGGAAGGATGCTAACATCATCAGCATCTTTAAGAAAAAAGGAGACTGAGCTGTCTGTGACAACAGCCGCGGCATCTCCCTACTATCAGCTGCCAGGAAGGTCTTGGCGAGGGTGTTGCTTGTGCGGCTGCTGGAATGTGTGGCGGAGAAGGTGCTACCTGAGACGCAGTGTGGGTTTCGCAGAGGTAGATCGACTGTTGATATGATTTCAGTGGCTAGACTCATCCAGGAAAATGCAGGGAGCAGCACCGGGATTTGTTCTTGGTGTTTGTCGATCTTGCCAAGGCCTTCGATACGGTGTGTCGAGCACTACTGTGCCAGGTGCTGGAGAAACTAGGCTGCTCACCTCGATATCTTCGGGTGTGGCGTGCTTTGCATGATGGCGCTATGGTGCGGGTCTTACATGAAGGAGGGCAGTCTGCCCCTTTTGGAGTTGCAGCCGGAGTAAGGCAGGAGTGTGTATTAGCCCCGGTTCTTTTTAATGTCTTTATTGCCGTGGTGTATCGCATTGCTTCGCATAACATTGCACCGGAAGATTGTCTATCCTTTCGCTACAGACTGGACGGTAGCCTGTTCAACTCCAGTAGATTGAGAGCCAAGACTCTTACGTCAGAAGAAAGAGTCTTCGACCTGCGATATGCGGACGACGCTGCACTCGCTTTAGCGAGTGCGGAGGGGCTTCAGCGGTTTGTGAATGCACTGGCTGGTGCGTATAGTCGCGCGGGGCTGCGAGGTAGTACGACGAAGACGTAAGTGATGAAGCAGCTCGTGCAGCCAAGAGAGACACCTAAAATACAAGTTTATGGATGTGATCTCAAGGAGGTAACAAACTTCCGTTATCTTGGCTCTGTACTGAGTGTTGGACGTAATCTGGAGAGCGAAATACAGGGGCGCATTGGACAGGCGGCGGCGGCCTTTGGGAAGCTGGTGAACCGAGTGTTCTGTAACAGAAACTTGACACTCTTCACGAAGGTCAAGATATACAGAGCTGTGTGCCTGTCCGTTCTCTTGTATGGGTGCGAGGCGTGGGTTCTTTACACAAAACCTCTCAAAACCATGGAATCATTTCACATGAAGTACTTGAAGTGTATGATGGGCGTCAAGTGGTGGCATAGGATACCTCGTACCGAGATCAGGAGAGGAGCGGAAATGGAGCCTTTGGAATGCATAATTGCCCGTCGGCAGCTGCAGTGGGTTGAGCACGTTGTGAGTATGCCTGTGGAGAGGCTTCCCCGCAGAGTGCTGTACAGGGAGCTGTCGGACGGGCGGCGGTCGGTGGGCGGCTACCGTAAACAGTATAAGGACCACATCGCCACAACTCAGCGGAGGTGTCATATCCCCACTGATGGCCTGGAAGACCTTGCGAGTGATCGCGAAGAGTGGAGAGCGGCGTGCTGTCATGGGGTGACGCACTATGCAGAGCGGCTCCAAGTCGCGGATGAGGAGCGTAGAGCTCGCAGGCACCAGCTTGATCCCGATTGGGGAGACCACGTCTGTCCCCGGTGTGGACGCGGCTGCGCGTCGGCAATGGGACTTCGGAATCACCTCGCTGCACATCGGCGCAGAGGGGACCAGTGACCAACGACTGACATCTATCTACCCCATCAACTTTGCTTCCTGAGCGGGAGGGAACGTCATTGTCGATTTCCACGGACAGCAAGCAAAAAGTAAGCATACCGCTCGCTCATCTCTTTCCAGGGTTGATGGACGTTGTAGTGAACAGAAATATTGAATGACCTCTTAAAGAGCTGTGACTTGCAAAGTACATATTTATCCTTCTGTAGTGCTTATCTGCTTTTTTAGGAGTCACTTCTACGTAACCCTCGGGGGAAATTTGCGGTTCTTTTTTTTCTACGTTGTCATATCCTTATGAGTGCAGTTACCGAAAGGTAACAATCCTGCCCCATACAGCGATTACGTGACTTCCATGTAGTCCACATATTTGACCCGTGTGCCCCACCAACTATGTACGTTGCACTAGTTTGTTTTGTCTTTCGTGAAAACTTCGATAACTTATCATTGCTTTATTATTGCATATTTAAGAAAAAAGTTTCATGTTTTATGATTGTGTCGGTACGATACTGTTAGTTTGAATGAGGGAGGTTGGACACTTTCTAATACGTTGATGTTCTGTTACCCTTTTTAAAATCGACTGTGAAAAGTCAGTAGTTTCGTAATTTCTCACAATTTACCAGACAGAATTCAGAGCTGCTTCCGAATGTAATACTGTAAATCAGGTTCTCGGGTGGCCATAAATTCTGCTACGGAATACAGTTTTTATCCTTCATTGTATATTTTTCTTGACATTTATATAAATCATCTCAAATTACTTCTATAGCATTTACTTCCACAAAATGTTTACCATATCCCGTTCGTGTTTCATCATATCCATAAAACTCAATCCCCTCCTTGTCAATACAACGCCTTCATGGCATGTAGTTTAGTACGGTATACATGAATGTAGTGTTTTTTCTTTTTATATTTATCGATATAATATTGAACACTCTGCACTTGAACATTTGCATGGGTTCCAAACTCACCTGAACCCTACTTTCAATATATATGCCGCTGTTACTCATATATCTTTTACGTGTTTTTTTTTTTTTTGTTTTTGTTTTTGCGAGCGTGTATACAATGTGGTCCTTGAATCAGTATGTACCTCAACTAACTTGAAGAAAAACAATGATTCCATAGGACTATGCAAGTTGGTTCGAATTTCGATACTTTTTTCGTTCAGTAGCACCCAGTTACCACAATACTTCTACTGATAACAGATCATTCTATGCTTCCGTTTTGTTGACGTACTACTGCTTTCATAGATTTTATCTCTAGCGAAACACTAATGCATTTAATAGTCCGTGTGGTGAGTGGGCTCACCTTGCTAACCCCCCTAGAACTGATGAAGCCACATGTAAATGGTAGTATGTGACCTATATTTTCACTTTTTCCACGTTACCATTGAAAATTTAGGGACGCAATAATATTCCTAGAGCTTTGAAGTTGGGCGTGTAGCTTTCTTGGGAGTGGAGGAAACTTAAATTGACAAAACTCTGGACTGGATAGTCATAGGAGAGTGAATGACCTCTCAAAATGTTTGTCTTGAGCCATTCTAGAAGCGGAAATGGCATTTATGCAAATTATTCTGATAAATACGTGAACAGAGATCAAAAGGTCGCCATTTTTTGTGGAAATTAAAAATCTGACATGTGAGTGTATACATGCTCCCTGAAGCTCTGAAATTGGGAACAATTCAAGTAGGAGGCTACAGTTTGTTTTAAAGACATTCTTTTACAAATTTAGCCCGCTAATATGCTTTTGTTTTCCAAACTGATGAATCTATGTTTAACGAAAATAAGTTAAAGTTTGAAAATGCGCAGAAACTCCTGAATATTGTAGCGATAACGTTATAAATGGCTATGAGCAGCATATACCACAATAAGTCTTCAACAATAATGAGTTTGAGGCTTAATTGATTATTTTAAAATATTAGAACCTTGATATAGGTCATATTATTCGAATTAGCTTCATACTATAGGTTTAAATATTGTAAAGTCACATTCCTGGCCACCCAGTTCATTCGACAACCACTGTCAGAGCATGAATGAGTTATTCACTATTAATAAAACCTTCTTCAGACCATTATTTTTTTAGTTCTGAAGCTCCGTCTGTCAATAGAGACAAAGCAAACTCAGTTGTGACACCTATTGCCACTCAGGTAAATTACACAAGGACAAAAGCCAAGCATAAAAATGACGGTTATGGTTGAGTCAAATGACAGTCATGCTTATTTTTACATTTGCTACATGATATTTGATAGATCATTCAATAAAACAGTAAATAAACATTAACTGCTATAGGTAAGTAACTTTTTTTTGCCAATTATAGTGAATGAGAACACACTGATCATGAAAGTTAAGTGCCCAATGCATTCTGTGTTCACAGTAAACAGAACTGCAGGTGTGTGTCAAATGTGCTAGTTTGCCTCTGTATTGGAGTAAACTAGCCGGGTATTTTGTATGAGCCTTGTAAGCCTCAAATCTATGTAGGCCTATTCACAATGTATTGGATTGTTACATTCATTTTCCAATTACAGTTCAACATATTACAACACTACTGAATCGGTGGAATGACTTTCCATGTCTGATACTTGTCCGTACATGAATAATAATGACACTGTTGCATGGTGGCAAAGGAAATCTCATCCGCTTAATCTATTGAAAATGAACAATGCAAAATACTTGCCCTATAGCCCTGACGTCTATGCGTCCCATTTCTCAAACATGATTCACTGAGAAGATGCTCTTGGGTCTAATCTTGATAGCTCTTGTTATAATGGACTGTGACTAGTAGTTCTCATCTTTGGTTATTTCAGATAGCCTGACAACAGCTGAATGCCGTAAACAAAAAGAAAGGCTATCACTGAATGACAATCAGCCTCCGTCAGTAACAACATTTATGACAGTGCGACAATCAAACTGCATTTTGTCCATGTATGTGATTTACCAAATCCACTGGAACGATTCAGCCGAAACTTTAATATCAGGAATAACCGACAGTCTTAACCATTTGGGTTGGCACATTGTCGTGATATTAGCCTATACTGTAAGTAAACTAATTCTTGATCAGTTATAGTTAAAGGAAAATCAAGGTTATTACTGTTGATGCTACCGGATATTAACCAATAATTTAAGCCCAATAATCCAACCAATAAATGTCGTTCAACAACACTAAGTTCTCGCTACTCAGCTAAAAACACAATATTTAAACAGAACTGTATCTTCTGTAAAAGCTATGGGCGGAGTACTTGTCGAAGGTTCATAGACCACGGGCTCGTTAGTTAGTTAGTTAGTTCTATACTCTGCTGTCCACCTGCCCGTTGGGGTCACATTCACCAACTTCTTCGCTTCTCAAAAAAAATACTTAACGCTCTGCCTGTGCACAAGGGGAAATATATGTGTGACGTAGTCCAGCTGCATTTCCCCTATCACCTTTAAATTTAACGTGCACCTTTACACAACTCAGCTCATTTTCATCTTCGGTGTCATGAAAATAGTCAAATTAGGTCTTCAACCCTAGAATTCCTTCCTATCTTTAAGCGAAGATTCTGTGCAAACAAGCAAATAAATAAACAAGCAACAAAATAAATTTTACAAAATCAACTATATTATTATTAAAACTTCATGCTTGAGCTCCCACGGACAGGTAATACAATCCAAATGGAGCATCTTGCAATACCGGGAAGACCAAAAACGCTGCTAAAGGAAATCCAACAAGAAAACATTAACAGCTGACCTAAACGCCTGCAGGCCTATACGACCAAAAGCCGATGCCGGCAACTAATTCCAAATTTTAACCGAACAGGGCACGAAGCACCGACAAAACTGATTAGTTCGACATCGGACAGCCTCCAAAGTGAAAGAGTGCGCTCCGAACGCAGCACGAGTCTCTCTCCCAAAAACCTTCAGGCCAGAGATAAAAGAATACAACCAATGCCTCTCATTATTGTACACCTAATGAAACATACATAGCTCGGTTACTCTTCTCGTGTGGGACAGGTTCACCAGATCATTATCAGCGCACAGCCTGCTGGCTGAACTAACAAGTCGGTCCAACGGACGCATGTGAGTGTCAGCAGCTGAAGTCCAGACCGGTGAGCAATACTCTAACACAGGCAGCAAAAAAGCATAAAAACATCTGCGGACAACCTGACTGTCACCAAACACAGAATTCATCTTAGTGGAAGCACGTGACACCAACCTCCTAGTATGCGGCTCAAAAGTAAGCTTCTCATCAAAGACAACACGAAGAATCTCCAGGGAGCTGGACTCCTGAAGCAAAGTGTCATCGATTTCCAGTTGGGAATGCTGTGGTACAAGTGTCCGAGACCGACTAACAAGCATCAACTTGGTCTTCCTGGCATTCAGCTTCATACTCCACACCGAGCACCGTGCACTAATGCGTGACAAATCCCTATTCAGAGACTGAGCGACAGCATTGCGCAGGCGAGGAGCAGGTATCACTTCAATCAAAGTGGAATCGTTGTCATAGTTCATCATTGTGTTTTCAAGCGAAGAGAACATGTCACTTGTATAGAGAACGAACAACAGCGGGCCAAGCACACTCCCCTGAGGGACGCCAGACAGCACCGCGATTGAGGCACTCAAGACGCTGTCAACAGACACAATCTGCGTGCGCTCAGAAACAAAATCGCAAATGATTGACAGAACCCTACCACCCACACCAAAGGACTCCAGCTTGTATAATACACCCCTGTGGTTAACTCTGTCAAACGCCGCGCTAAAGTCCAACTGGACAAGGCGTGCCTCCTACCTACAATCCAGTGCAGACTGTAAATGGTGTGACACCGACAACAGAGCCGCACAACAACCCAAGCCAGTTCTGTACGCAAACTGACCGGCAGGCAGCAACCCCGTAACCTCAGCGAAGCGACCAAGCTTACCAGCGATCAATTTCTCGAACACCTTCGACAAAATGAGCGTCAGTGTGATGGGTTGGTAGTTGGAAATATAGGGCGACACCGGACCCTTGGGAATAGGTGTAATATTCCCAGTACGCCAAAAACGAGAAAAATTTCCTAACCGTATTAGGCACCGGAAGATCACTGCAAGCTTGGGGCAAGAACATCAGCCAGCTGCTTATAAAATAAAGAAAACATGCCCACCAGATCCACACCTCCATACGAATCTAGGCTCTCAAGCAGCACCTTGATTGTACCAGATCTAAACGCCAAAAAGGTCAAACGAGGTTCAGGGTGGCATTCATGAGGCAATGCGATAACATCTCTGTTCTGCTTCCCGTCGAAGTGAGCCGACAAAAGCTCCGCCCTTGCCGAAGGAACAGTAATGATGCCCCCACCGGGACCAACAAGAGGCGGCAACGAAGGCTCAGCACCGAACACTGAACTTTTTAGCTCACTCCACCAACGATGTGTATTATCAGTACTGAGCAGAGACTCTCTTTAACGCTGCCTCAGACGATGCTGTGGCTCCTCATGCACACGCTTAGCCTCGGCCCTATGGTCAAAATAGGTCTGCCACAACGTGCGGTCACGCGAACGCCGCCATACCCGATAAGCCGCTTGTTTAGCTTCGAAAGCTACCCTACACTGGTCGTCAAACCACGGCTTATCCGAGACCTCACAAGAATAGCCCTCTTAGGGACAAACCTCTCCAAATGGACACAGTCAAGTCGTTACGCTCAGAGACAGGATCCTCACTGTGAATAATCTGACGCCAAGGTATCGTTCTTACTGCCTGAGTAATAGCCACTCAGTTGTCCCTGCTCTTAACGAATACCACTCTCCTGGTGTATACCACAGGAACAACCTGATTAAGGTCCAAGGACACAACAAGATGTGAGTGGTCTGAAGAGCCAATAGGGAAGCCAACTAACACCGTCATCAACTCCGGGACATCACTTATAACGAGGTCGAGACACTTGCTCAACTTTTGGCCAATTAAAAACTGATAATCACCCCTTACATTGCAGAAGGGGTATTTTGCTTTCTCAACCTCATGCCGGAAAAACTTGCGTTTTTTAATGGAAGATTACGCCTGTAAGTATGAGACCTATTTTACAGCAAAATCTAATCTGGAAGAAGGAACAATAAAATGTCCAATCACAAATTGTTGTAGTCATTATGGATAGCTGGGACCTCTAGTTTTGGTATAATACTATAGTACCAGCGCTGTCAAATCTGACAGCGAATAATATATGAAGATCCGTCTTCACTTAACATATTTTCATAACTGGTATGCATCTAGAGGATTCGCTGCAACGACTAACAAAAATTGTCATGGGAGAGTTTTTTTAATTCATCTAAGTACCACAATCGTACCTCCCCTCCGCCGTTAGATGACATGAAGCAGAACATATCACAGCTGCAAGCAGTAGAGCATCATTGCATTAAATTAAATTCTCAACCGCGTATCGTATCTACCGTAAGATAAGCCTTCAGTACTTCTAAGTTTTCTGTTGAAGCAAAAACTGCTCCGTCAAAGGGAAACAGCAAATTCAAAAAATAATTATTGTGTCTCCTGTCTCGTGAAAAATCATCGTTTCGTCTGCGCTTCGTTAATCAAAGTTGTAAAAATCAGACCCCATGGCAAACGTTGCAAATATCTTCATAGTTCCGATTTCAAGAAGTGTTTCAAGTAAGAAGTGCCTTCAGATAAAGGGATAAGGATCCCCCCTTCGCCGTCTTGTGCAACCTGGTCACCGATCTTTATGAAAACACAACTTAATTACAAAATCTGTAACCTGGCCTATTTTTTGCTCATGTTGTTGATAGCTCGACACGAAGAATAGCAATATATAAGTATACATATAGACCACACCATACATTGACTGGATACTGGCCCCTAAGGCAGATTTTGTCCTGCAATTGAACCTGACTGCACGGTGCCGCAGATTCATTTAATATGTTCTCACATTACTTTTTCATACTTTGTTTAGGCTATTTGACTTGATTCTTTTACATTCAGTAATGACTGGCAAACCTGTACATACTGCTTAAACTTCTATATGCAACATATTTACAAAAATATTAAAGCTTTAAGAGTGTTTACGTAGAGCAACTATTTATGACATCCTTTTGATATTTGCAATATACTTATTTTGCAATAGTTTGTGAAATAAACAGTCTCATTTTTTGTAGAACATAAGCTTTGAAATTCCTGGTATGCTCGATTTATAAAGAAATGCCAAGTAAACAGCTGATGAAAATGTTCATGAAATTTATTTGGTATATGAGCTAAGCGAGAAAATCAGAACAGACTGCAGAGCTGAAAGGTGAGTTGGAGCAGCTTGCAGCCATAAAGTGATGGAGCCCGGCCATCAGTTAAGTGATGACGCACTTTCCACCAGGAAGTGATCTAGCATTGAAAGCAATAAAGTGATCTAACACTGGAAGCAGTGAAGTGATCTAGCATTGGAAGCGGTGAAGTGATATAGCATTGGCAACCGTGAAGTGATGTAGCTTTGACAGCTGTCAAGTGATAGGTATATCATTGGCCGCCCTGAAGTGATGAAATGTAAGCCACTGTCAAGTGATTTAACTCCGGCAACCACGATATGTTTGAACCAAGGCAACCAAAAAGTGATGCAACATAGGGAATCATGAAGCGATAGAACTTACACTGAGATAACTAATTGCTTGCCATTACGCAAAAACACTTTCCCTTAAACTGCTACTGCATTTAGATTTTGAGCCAAACAACAAATTAGTTAACAGTTGCCATTTTTATTGATTCGCCAGAGGGCGTGGCCAATACGTGCGGTGCTACAGCCTGAACCCCTATAAAACTGTGTGTGCCGTAGAGGGAAGCGAACAAGCGGGGCAACCAGTGACCTTGAGCAACGGATGAAAGGCAATGCGCCTGCAGTTGGTATCGAGAATGCTCTGAAGTTTTACAGTATGCGAAGACGATGCTCTAGCCACTGTGCTAACTTGGGTTACAGGTGAGTGAGTCGATTGCGATTAAATTTTAGTTTTACCGTTGTGGAAAGTAAACATATTTAATTCCAAGGACATAAACTATAGCGTTGCTCAATTCAGTAAGTTAACGGCTTGAAACTTTCTCTGGAGGAAAAGCGTCTTCAAATCTTATATGTAAAGCTTGTATTCTTTTATAAGCTAGATTCTACAATATAACAAAGACCTGCCTTGATGATTCTTCGGACGAGATTCAGGTGGTGTTATGCACGCCACCCATCTTGCGCAGAGGTGATGCTGGAGTCCGTGACCAGCGAGATGGCTAACAACGAGTTATCCCCACAGTGCACGTAGCCGCTTACTACAGGTTTATCTGGCACTTTCAGTAAGTATGCGTCGAATAAGTTTTTGACGTGGCATTGAATAATCTCGCCCCCCGACCGGCGAAACTATTAGAATACTTTGTGGCCATTGCGTCACCACCAGTTTTGATCGGAATTCGCACGTCACAAGTTCGACCAATACGGTCTGAGTGTCTGGGCTGGATTCGTCCATTGACGTTGACAGTAATTCCTTCAAGAACTTTCCATACTTATATGATCGTAAAGCGCTCGAATCTCCTTTGAATGGCGTACAATTGGAGTTGAGCAAGTCTTTCGTGATAGTCTAAATCTTGCATGCCCGGATTTTGGCAGTAAACGATCGCTGGATAGCCTCAAGGCGCTCTAAGTCTTTCCGTTTGCTTGGCATCCAAAGGGGGGAACAGTACTCAATCCTCGGTAGTATTAGCTGTTTCCATAAGGTGAGTATTGTGTCTGCCTCCCGTGATGAGAAAGTTCGAAGCACCCATCCGCTCCACTTCTTGCCTGTAGTGGCAACTCGAGCCACGTGACCTTCAAAAGTGGCATTATCTTGTATTCTCAGTCCATTCTATGCTATGGGGCCAGGCAACCCCAGGGGTCCGTGTAGGTTACCTCAGCCATTAGCTAGGCCTTCGGGACGTTTCTCTTTCGTGCCCTTTGCTTCCTTCCCGATTTCGTACTACTACTTGCTCATGCTTTATTCTGTTCTTCCTCTTCTTTCCCGACTTGCTGTTCCCATGCACGTTGATCCTGTGTGGTGGGAGCACCTTCGTGCATGGGTTCCCTGTTTCTCTTGGCATACTGTATGTCCCTTGCTCTTTCCTCTGTGATATAGTTTTGCTCGGAAACGGAGGCCCAAACTTCCTAACTATAACTAACTAACTATTGTATTCTCACCCCAAGATCCCTTAAAATTTGCTTTCTCTCGATTTCGCTCCCGTCTCTCGTCTTGTAGAACGTAGATTCAGTAAGGAAGAGATTTTTTTCCGTACCGTAATACTTCAAATTTTGATTCGTTGAAGGTCATGTTGTTAACCGATGTCCACTGAAAGATGTTGGTTAGATCTAGTTGCACATTCCGTACGTCTTCCATTGATTGTACCGCTGCTAATATCCGTGTGTCATCAGCGAACGATGAGGGAACGGCAAACTTGCATTGGTGCCCCATATCATTTATCATGATGAGGAAGAGTATTGGACCAAGCACGGTGCCTTGTGCGACTCCACTGAATACCGACTGTCATTTGGACACTTTATTATTTATAATTTCACTTTGGGTTCGGTTTTTCAGGAAAGCTTCGATCCATATTAGGCATTTTCCACGGATGCCCATGTTGAAGAGTTTGAGTACTATTATTTCATGATCTACTTTATCGAAAGCTTTGGTAAAATCTAAATATATTACGTCCACATTTTTACCTTGGCATAGTAGGTCTAGAATAGAGTCATGATGCTCAAATAACTGCGAGGTGGTTGAACGTTTATGGCGAAGGCCGTGTTGATTTGACGTAAGCAGGTTATTGCTCTCCAACTGATGTATAAGGTGTTTCCTAAAAACCCTATCAAAAACGTCTTTACTACGTGGCTCGTTAGGGAGACAGGTCTATATTAGCTGCATTCAAGCTATTTCCAGCTTTAGGAATAGGTGAAATAATCGCGTGCTTGTAGGTGAGTGGAAGTACTCTATCATTCATCGATTTTCGCCACATAAGGTATAGTGGGTAAGAAGAGATGCTTAGCTTGTACATCTTAAGAATTTTTGCTGGCACATCATCTGGTCCCGCTGCACTGTAGCCGTTAAGTTCGTCAATGGCTAATTCAATGCTTAGTTTTGTGAACTCGAACTCGTTAGGTAGTTTGTAGTTAAATCATTTCTTGGGATTTCAGGATTTTGAATTTTGTAACTACAGACTTTTTGATATTGACGGCTTAGCATTTCGCTCATTTCCTGGTCTTCATCAACAATAGATCTTGTGTCATTCACTAGTGGCCCGATTTTCGATTTTACCGAAGTATGATGTGATGCTTAGGCAAAAAAATGTTTGCTATTGTTTTTTTTATATTTTTTCAATGGCTTGCTTTTCTTTTTCCTGTTTTTCTTCATCGTGTGATCTTGCAAGCTGATGTTCTATCTCTTCTAGCTAGAAGAAGAGAAAAAAACGCTTATATTAGCAGGCAGTAAGCCATTGCTGAATTACTGTATTCCCCGCAGCGTATTATGGCTACCGAAGGTTAAGGCTTTTGTACATATAAGTTCTTTTTACCTTTGAAGCGAAAATCCTCCGTCAAAGGAAGACCGCAAGTTGAAAGAATTAATTGTGTCTACTGTCCCATGTAAAATCACCGCTTCGTCTGTGCTTTATTGATCGAGTACTGAATTTATACTTCGGGAACTAAAAGCAAACATATGTTTCGATGCATGGAAAGAGTGATAAAAACCAGATTTAAATAGCTCCGATAAGAGAAGCTGCAAATATCTTTATTGTTTCGATGTAAGGAACTGCTTCAAGCAAGAAATGCATTCAGATAAAGGGATAAGGACTTCACTTTAGCAATCTTCTACAACCTGGTCATCCACCTCCATTGACATGCAACTTGTTTACGAAATCTGCAACCTTGCCTATTTTTCGCTTATTTCGTTAAGAAGCGGGCACAAAATAAATACGCGAAGCGTTTTATAATATTAATTTTTTTTTTGTTTTCCTAGCTGAACTTTTGACGGCTGTTGCAACTACAGGCTGAGGGGAGATCAAATTATTTTCATTTTTAATCTCCAAATGTTGATCCTAACAGAGTCACTACTTGATTCACGATATAGTGAAAACTAAGGGTTTCAGGAGAACTCGTTTGGTTGAACCTTATTTTATTAGCGCTCGCTCTCTTTCAAAGAATTAAAAAGTAAAACTTGTGCCTTACTTGCAGGAGGAAGACTTTGCTCTCCCAAACATATGATGGCAAAAGTTTCATCAATTCACCAGACGGTCAAGCCTACATGTATGCTTCATTTCCTGCAGCAAAACTCTCGCCAAAAGCAAGTATAACACAAGGGTTCATCACAAAGTCATCGCCGTGAGTTTCGACGGCTGGGCAGCGTAAACAGCATAAGTACAGTACTACATGCGCCAGTCTTCGCTACAGAGCCGCTGCCGGATGTGTGTAGACCATGTAGCTAGCTTTATCTCCTATGTTTGTTCGTGCAGTCGAGGAGTGCCCAGATATTGTTGGTTCACTTCTGTGTAAACAATGCACTTTGCGGCGCATGTAGTTCGCTTCTGTCAGAAACTTTTAGGTGGGGCATAGACAACACTACGAGTGTGCTTGCCTGCCCACTCTGTATCCCAAGTAGCCCCTCCAACCGATAGAAAAAACTTCAATAAAATATTTTCTATTTAACGCAAGGACCTCAAACATAGATCAAACTTCTGGTAGTGATGTAAGGAATGTGCTCTTATTAGAGAGAAACATTAACTCGAAGCTAGAGACCAACGGTGAGCAGCGATCATTGAATTCTGAAACACAAAATGACCAAGAATTGACTACAATTAGCTTTCAGTTTGTCATCGGCCACAGCTCGTTTTCACGGGCCGCTCGCCAATAGATGCATTCCTTGCGTCACCAAGAAGTTTATGCTTGACTTCTGGCCGCTATATTGCTTGGAAAGGATTTTATCGAAGTTTTATTAATTAGTCGTACAGTCTATTGGAAGGATTGGCCAGTCAAGTATAGTGGGATCCGTGGGAGGAGTTCAGGCCCACCTTTACTGCAGCACCACGTACCTAGTACCTATGGCCTGCAGGCTCCCTGTTACACCAGCAGCAGGGGGATGAAGCCCCAGCGGCGTCTGAGAAACAGCCAGTTTTGTAATGGTTTGGTGCCGCTGCTCAGGGGCTGGCCGCCACACCCGCCACTTGGCATTGCCAAACTCAACTTTATTGCCAAACTCCACTTTAGTGCCAAACTCAACTTTATTGCCAAACTCCACTTTATTGCCAAACCCAACTTAATTGCCAAACTCAACTTTATTGCCAAACTCAACTTTATTGCCAAACCCAACTTTATTGCCAAACTCAACTTTATTGCCAAACTCAACTTTATTGCCAAACTCAACTTTGTAGCCAAACTCAATTTTATCGCCAAACTCCACTTTATTTCCAAACTCAATTTCATTGCCAAACTCAGCATCATATATTAGCGCAGAATGTGTCATTGCCATATTGACGGATTCATTGTCAAGCTGAACTCTTCACTGCCTAACTAAGCACTTCATCGGGGCACTTACCGTGTTATTACCAAACAGAAAAAGCCATTGCTGGAGTAAATAATTATGATACTGTGTGTTTCAACGCCAAATTGAACTCTTTATTAGCAAATATGGACGTCTATATGCTTGCTGACCGTTATGCACCTTTGCCAAAATGAGTTGGATGTTTACTTACAAAACTAAACGTTTTCTTAACAAAATGCCAGTTTTCGGTATGAGAGCAACTGTTTCCTTACTAAAATGAACAATTCTGTACTGCAATGCTTGCTTCTGTAGCAAAATGTATATTTCCATGCTCATGTACGTGTTTTAATACCTAAATGAAGCTTGTTTCACTAGCTAAATGAATCTTTGATCTTTAAATTTAAAAAATCAGCAATACTCTCAACGCTTCATTACCAACTGCTACTATTTCCATACGGACAGCTGTGCTGCCAAAAGACACATTTCACTACCAAAATTAATTCACTGGCAACTTACCAGCTCTGAACAATTTGCGGAGCCACTCACCTAACGGGCGGAGAATCGAACTGTGGGGCAGAGGTGCTGCACTGCAGCTCAGCGATGAACTAACTGACCTGCTCAGCGTCTCACTTCCGGCGCTTCTGCGCTCGCTAGTTACGTGCTGTGACTCCAAAGTCTCACTAGTTAACCGTATCAAGCATTGGCCCTTTATCACGATACTCTCATTACACCCTTGTACCCTGGGCCTGGAGACAAAACGCGAAGGGGAAAAAACAAAAGACGTCCTGCAGGAAGCAAACAACACATTACGTACATACGATAACCGGGCTTGCTGTGCTTCAATAAACTTTGAGTAGGTATAATGTCAACTTTACCGCCCCAACCCCCAAACTGGTACGTGCTGCACATATAGGCCAACTGCCACATGCAAGAGAAGTGGATCACAACGAGACCAATAGCAGGATCCAAGATTTTGAGCGTGCTAATAACGCCGTCATCGAAAAGTGGTGCTGCGCCTGCTGCCACTCTCTATAGTGCCTGAGACTACGTTTGAACGACGTAACGAACGCATTCCCTAGCGGTGAACAAGCACATTCGCTCGGAACAAACGCGGTTACGTGAGCCATGAGTCATTTTAGTTTATATTTTTCATGAAATAATGTTAATATAGGTATTTTGAGAATATTTTTAAAGCGTATTACTTCTCTCGAACGTAAAATCTCGGAAAAAAACAGATTATGCTTCATTTTTTTAAATAAAACCCCAGCAACCCAGCTCGAGCCCAAAAAAAAACAGATCTGGGTGGAAAAACCCAGCGGTGGCAGCCCTGGTCGCAAAGGCGCCGTGAATGCAAGAATTCAGCCAATAACTAGCAATTAGGAACAGTAGCGATGGAATTATTTCCTGTCTCTCCGTACAACAGTCGATCGCAATGTTTACAAACAAAGGCAATGCATGTGCACAAGCGCTATGATACCCAGCTCGTAACCTTGCGATTTTACCCAACTTACGAACGCGGCCGTTAGCGCGGCCCTCTGCG
>LQNS02278096.1:2632475-2643766 GCA_001587735.2 Parhyale hawaiensis | reverse complement strand
CATCAGACGTTTTAATAAAATCAGATAAAGACGTTTTGTGTAATTCCTGCCTCAGTCCCATGAGGGGTTTCTCCGTAGTTTCAACTGTTGGACAGTCCCTGCCTTTAGTGAAGCTTACTATTCAATCTAATTTCACCATTTTGGGTGATCGGCAGTGGAAACCTCTATTTAATTGTCAAGTTCGGAGAATATTAACCCGGTCCGTCTCGGGATGTGGCGCTGTGGTGGACGGCTAGTCTGGCTCACCGCCGCATCCCGTTCCGGATTTTTCTCACATGTTTTCCCCGGCCCGGCCCGCACCCCGCGAAGCTTTAGGAAGAGTAAAACTTGATATAACCCTATGCAGTATATTGGTGGAATGGTCCAACTGAAATTACACAATCTTTGTTTACGCGAATTTCGTGATGTACGCACAACTAGCGTGACCCTAGCGTAATTTCTACGTTCTATCAACTCTGTTTGTTGCTTTTCACTGAATTGATTCACAACTATAGAAGCTACACCTACCCCAAGAAGAATGAACGCAGTAAGACAAGTCTTGAGAATTCACAGTACTAACACAAATGCTGTACCCGTGTACTAGTCATCGCATTTGGCAAGTTACAGTCAAACAGAATATACTAATAAACCCGTCCTTCAAGCAAGGGACAGAAAGAATTCAAATAACACATTGCGCCGAGAGATGAACAAAACGCAACCTACAACACCCAGGACACGGTGCATAGAAAACGAAGGATATCAAAACACCCCGCACAGGCATGAGTAACTCATAGGTATTGGCTTGATATAACACTCATTTCGCGGCTGAAGGCAATATTTCTTATCACAAGGATCCAGTTCTGAGTTACCATGCAGGCGCCAAGTATTCACATGGTAGGCACGGCCGAAGTTATCATAGATGAAATGTGAGGCAACGCAGACTCTCCGAACATTAGGTGAGTCTACAGGTGGGAAGCGACACAAGAAGGAAACTCTTCCCTCCCTCCTGTGGAGGAAACAAAGAGAACCACATTATTAGTACAGTATTTAACTCTGAATATAAGCCTCACTATTCACAACGTAGGCTGTAATCCAAAGAGGGAAAAATGACAGGACACACAGCACGTCTGGCGAAATGTGAAAGCCGTACAGCAGTCAACACGCGCGGAAGCAGCAAATCAGGAAAAAAGAGGAAGAACAGAACGAAACACCGCTAAGGAGAGCCCAAAAAGAAAAGCAACAGATATACATATTGTCAGCCAAGGCTACCAACCGGCTTCTCAAGGGCTCAACTCTCCAACCTAGGGACATGATGTCCCTAGGGGGATCCAACAACGTGTATTCATTTTACTTTAAAAATGTGGTTCCTAAAAGCGGAAGGTAAACTAAACAGCAAACTAGAAGAGTATACATACGGAAAAATGTCCCACAGTGATAGTAAGTAGGGAACAGAACGTACGAGGGAAAATTGATAGGAAAACAAAACAGAGAAGAAACTTTAAACTCAGGAAGAGGAAAAATGTTGCGAACTTAGCCTACAATGAAGGTGACTGCTCTTGCTGCTTACGGACATTTTAGTTGTATCGGTTGAGCAAGCCTAACTAACCTAAGCTCCGATGTCAGGTACCGGCATCATACTCCCAACATCGCAGCGCGGCAAGAGAGTAAGGGACAATAATGTAGGAACATTGATGAACAGGAGGAGAAAAGAAGAGACATACAGTATGGCAAGACAGACGCGGAGCCCGCGCGCAACTTTGCTCTCACGCAGGACCACCGCGCCCGGGCACAGCAACTTGTCAAAAGGTCCGTAAAGTACGAAGAAGAGAAAAAGGAAAGCATCAGTGAGTGCGAGACAAAAGGGCAAAAAAAATTAATAAAAAACTTTTACTTCAAGGAAGCCTCGCTTACACACGGGTAACCCAGGAGGCTCTCCTAGAGGCGAGACTTTATGGGTGTAGAGGGCTAAAGGTGCCAACCTTTTACAGATACGATAGTGCAGTCGTTTCATTCGTAGTATATACATTGTAAATTTATTAGCACTTATAAAAAATGCACATCAACAAGGGGACTAGCAATACTATTTAACGTAAATATGGCGCAGAATATCCAAATTCAGAACAGACTATCAACGATTAAGCCACTAATTCGTAAACTGATCATCCCTATCGCACTTAACATCAAAAGAGTAGCGTGAACTTATGATGCCATTAAGCAACATTAACTTTGCAAAGTATCAAATGAAAATTCTTCTTTAATGTGCTGCTTATGTGTTTTATACGCGTTTCGCACATATAACATTCCAATGTGTTAGCCTAAACATTCAAATGTATAAGATGCATTACTTGTATCACAAGTTCATGCCTGGCGGATCTAGCCACCGCCGGCTTCTTCAGCTCAGAGCTTCTAAGATAAAGAACCTAAAAGGTCGTTTATGACACCGTATAAAATGTGCTGGTTTACCAGCACTGCCTCTGAGTGACATGCGTACTTCTCAATGACTTTCCGCCGGAACCTACAACGGTAAAAGCTGTCTGTCAAAGCCTGTAGCCATAGTTTCGAAGATATTTGTTATGCTCGTAAACGTACTGTAATTTACCGGCGGATTTCCGACTCGAATCCGGCGGAAGCAACCGGTGTTCTAATGAAGCCGAGATTTAATTAATGGTATTTAAGGCGCTTGCACGATCAAGCGTCAGCTTAATTCGGTACTTGACATTGCAGTACCAACATTGCCTACGGCATTCTGCTCGTAACATTATTTAGATGTAGACCTTGTATTCTTTTGTCTGCATCTATCAAGTAGCATGCCTGCTCTTATTATTGAATCATATCTTCTAAGTCTTGTATAATAAGATGTAAATAAACAAGAAGATCTTGACGGCATTCCTTCACCATCCAACCTGTAGCCTGATAACCACTCTTGGCCTTGAAGTTCATTCTCACAACCAAGTACAGTGAAGAACTCAACACGAACTCCAATAAGAACGTCACCTCACCAGAATTACAATATATAACATTATGCTCCGACAAATTATGCCTATTTGACCTTCGGGATTTGGAAAAAAATAGCAAGAGTATACCACTTACCCACATCCGAAGAGCTCAGAACAAAAAGTGTCACTTGTCCTTGAGGCAAACTAATCCAAATACGGACGGGACATAGGAGAACGTCTTAAGACAGATAAGAAGTACGATATAACTTAAGAAAAATAAAAAACACCATAACTCTGAAAGTATAGTATATATGTTACAGTAAATGTTAATTCTTAGTAACCTAGCTGATAATCCAGTGAGAGAAGAGCATGGCGCGACCTAACGATTGAAAGATCAGCAGAAACAAAAATAAAGGAATGAGATGGTGAAACAAGGAGAAACTATGGAAAAGAGCACTGCCGATCACCATACATGAGCACTGCAAGGAGTTCTTATTTGTTACTTTAATTGGATTGAACTAAAAATACGCACCTAGAAAGAATAACTAGGTATAAAGAGAGCTCGGCCCTGGTGATCTACATTCCTACGTTTCATTCAGAAAAGAACCGAATTCTTCCGTTCAGTTAGTACCATTTAGTGATAACTGGCAAATTCTGATTATTTGCTACAAAAAGGAATTCCCTAATCATTATAGGAATATGAAGCGAGTAAGAGAAGACAGCAAAAAAACTATAGAACTGCGAATAGCCACGGCGCCAACGCTCACCCTGACTAATAGCACTTAAGAAAACAGAATTGACAAAAAGAATTCCACACTAAACCTCCGGCGAGCGAGGGCAAGAAAAAGGTACGCGTGCTACAGAAACTCGGATCATAACAGACTGATTGAAATAAATTTCTTTGTACTGATTAGTGCATATCTATTATAACTCTCATCATATCGCAGAAAACCAACACTTTGCTGAATGTCCAGATTTTCACCTCCCACTTTGCAAGGTATCTCAGAATCCTCCCACAGATCTTCATATTTTTCAAACAAAAGGTGCGCGTTTCCAATAGAAATACGACTCGCTCTTTGACGTAGCTCTAAGACATTCGAACATTTCTTCACAGAAACTTCACAGCGTTCTCGATTTATATTCGCAGAAACATTTTCTGTTAACTTTGCAATGAATTTCAGGAGCTGGAAACAGCCTGATGGGAGATATATCGTTTATGTATCTTTACCCACGATGGTAAAATCACCGTTCTCATCTTCCAAAATTTTAACACACTCCTGCTCACGAGCCATGTTGCACGCGTTTATTGGGTAAATTCACAAATGTTTCGTTTATATCAACCTATCTAGTACTATCTAGCAACTCTTTTCCTCTTCTCCAATCAGATTCATGAGAGGTGGCGCTAACTCGCTGGAAGGGGCCGAGCAACTATTCAATTCCATACCCAGGTATGATCACGTATGAACCTGTACATCTTTGTGCAATCTGGCTATTCCATACCCAGGTATGATCACGCATGAACCTGTACATCTTTGTGCAATCTGGCTATTCCATACCCAGGTATGATCACGTATGAACCTGTACATCTTTGTGCAATCTGGCTATTCCATACCCAGGTATGATCACGTATGAACCTGTACATCTTTGTGCAATCTGGCTATTCCATACCCAGGTATCATCACGTATGAACCTGTACATCTTTGTACAACCTGGCTAGATATGGTTATATTCTACACTAAAGAATGCCGTCAGTACGGTTTCTATCTCCTGCATCAGATTGATGCGAGTATATGATGAGGGTTATTTTCAGATATTTTATCGTAAGCCCATTCGTTGATGCGAATTTCAACCTTGTTTAAATTAAAAACAGAGCACATTAGAGCATAACACTCTTGTTTACCATCAATTTGGAAAAAAATAGCTAGTTACTCGCCCTATCCTTACTTAGCTACGTAGCCTACGCTCCAAGCCCGCAACGCTCATAGCGCGCATAGGTTACGCGGTAGGTCGCGAACTTCAGTCTCAAGCTCCTATCCTACCTTCCGCGACTTTCTAGCCCTACCTACGCGATCTAGTATGTCCGAGCTTATATGAACGTAGGCTACGTAGCTTAGGTAAGGATAGGGCGAGTAACTAGCTATTGTTTTCCTAATTGATGGTAATCAAGAGTGTTATGCTCTAATGTGCTCTGTTTTTAGTTCAAACAAGGTTGAAATTCGTATCAACGAATGGGCTTACGGCAAAATATCTGAAAATAACCATCATCATATACTCGCATCAATCTGATGCAGGAGATAGAAATCGTACTGACGACATTCTTTAGTGTAGAATATAACCATATCTAGCCAGATTGCACAGAGATGTCATTTGCTGATACATTATATATATCATAAATTAAATTTCTTTTCATCAAAAAGCCTCGTAACAACTCATCACAACCCGACTCACCTCACCTCACCCCGACTCACCTCACTCCGACTCACCCCACAGCTGTACGCGCTCCCGTCGCCTCTTCAGAGAACTATTCAACGCGTAGCGAAGAGTTTGCTGCTCGCTGTAAAATTTATCTCCATCTGGCACCTCATGCGTGCCGGGCCCGCCGCAGCGGGGGCTAAGGGGCTGTTGTTGACTGTGAAGGGCGTGAGTTCTAGTCTTCAAGCCAGGCAGGTGTGTTCTTGTAGAGCATTCGGCGTCCGTATGGTATTGCAGAGGTACTGACCCTAGCAGCAATGGGTAGGGGCGCGAGTTAATTATGGATCCTTCTGTCTCTGGCGCCACAGCGCTTGACGATCTATTGTCAACTGCAGTCATACACCCGGAGCTCTGGGGGCAGCTAGTGGGCCTATTTCTGCAGCACGAACCAGTGCGTGTGGGTTTCCCATTTGGGAATGCGGTCAAGCTGCTTGTAACTTTCCTACACCATGCAAGCGCACGCACAACTTATGAGCGGATGTTGAGCTCGCGCGACGGTCAACTAACCTTCCAGGCGCAGCTCTGCAGCTGACATCCACCGGGCAATACGAACGCCTTGCGAACTGAATGTCCGCGCATCAGTTGAGCCTGCGACCGATGCATTCTTGAATACGAAATAATTTTAAATCAGAGACTGTTTGTTCAATCCTCTAGTAAAGCGAGTCTTCTATGTCCGGCTCACACGATGCTCCTTTGAACCTATTCTACTAGCGAAAGTCATCTGATTTACCAGCTTACATTTTAACTAGAGTCAGCTGACTTGCCGGCTTGCATTTTAATTTATTTCAGCAGATTTGTCGTCTTATATTTTAACTTAAATCAGTGACTTGCGGGCTTATATTTTAACTTAAGTCAGCTGACTTGCCAGCTTACATTTTAACGAGAGTCAGCTCACTTGCTGTCTTACATTTTAACTTAAATCAGTGACTTGCTGTCTTACATTTTAACTTAAATCAGTGACTTGCTGTCTTACATTTTAACGTAAATCAGTGACTTGCTGTCTTACATTTTAACTTAAATCATTGACTTGCTGTCTTACATTTTAACTTAAATCAGTGACTTGCCGTCTTACATTTTAACTTGAGTCAGCTTACATGCTAGCTTACAGTTGAACACGAGGTGGTGCGGCTACCAAAAGTGCTCCTAGAAAGTTGGCCGGCAAGTCCTCTGCACAGAAAGTGTCGCTAGCGAAGTTTCGAATCTCATCAAATATGCCGTGAATTTTTAGCCCTCAGAAGCTGCAGACATTTGTAAATATTTACTCTGCGTCAACACAATATTAGGATGTTCTGCGCTGCGTACGAGTAACAAAACGCTGTAGTTCGAACATTTTCTACTAGCGGCCAGCCGCCGCATTAGTCAACAGGTCTCGTTATACGTGGCTCACGCGACTGTCTTCTGTCAGCAGCACGAGAAGTCCAACAAATGTTAGCTATATCATTTACTAATATTGGAGTCAGAGTGCATTATGACCCAGTATGGGGGGGGGGATCGCGCTACCGAGCTTCTATTTTTTTTCCTAGAAGGCCCGTGACCCGTTGGGTCACCATCACCATCTTCTTTGGTTTCATAAAAAAAACACGTGGTATTCAGCTGGGCATAGACCACACGTTATTCGGCAGTCCACTCCTGCCCGTACGGGTCACCTTCACCAGCTTCTTTGCTTCTCAAAGGAATATTCAACACTGTGCCAATAGGCAAGGGGAATATTATGCATACATCGTAGTCCAGTTGTATTTCCCGCATCACCGTTACATTTGACGTACACGTTTATGCAGCCGAGCTCAAGTTTTTCCGTATTCCAGGTGCAGTCGAATTAATCTCCGACGTTTGAATTTCTACCTATCTTAATGCAAAGCTTCTGTATGAAAAATAAGCAAGAACATAAATAAATAGGCATGATTCGCCGAATCTTAGAATCACATAGTACCCCATAGATTACAGTAGATTATAGATTATATTACTACTCCATTAATCATATCTTCTAATTCTTATATAGTGTACGTATGTTGATTACCTTCATAGCAATGATTATTTCGTTTTCTTATAGTATATTAATTTCAAATCTGCAACTCGCTGCCTCACGCCAACAGTGGACTGTGAGCAATGGCGATGGCCTCCTCTAATTTCTCTCTGATAAGAAGCTCCGTGTCCCCATAACTTAGTGTCGGGTCCAAGAGTGGCGTGGGGGCGCACGCCCCCTATTGCTGGCAGCGTATATATTTCTGAAGTGTAGGAGCAAAATTTGGCACGTGGCCAGGCTAGGCTGGCAGCAAACAATAATAATATGAGCTGGGGTGTGTCGCAATCAGCATATCTGGGTTACCGGTGCTACACCGGTGACCTTGATGAATGGCGTTAAATTTTAGTAGATTCCGTCTACGGTGCGCTGAATTTGTTGGCAGTAGTGGCTTGTTGCTACCATCTCATTTACCAAGTACCTAATTTTGTCCTGAGAGTTTCGACTGTTGTAATTTTTATATGTTTTGTCTCTCACTCCTTCCCAGAATATATCAACCAGTTCTAATATTCGCCCGTTTCTAGTTTAGTGTCAGAAGCAGATACTTTAAACTACTTGTGAAAAGAACAAAACTCAGTAAAATCCACCAGAGAAGCAGCTTCAGTGGCCCGGAACCGGGTGACACTGTATGAACATAAAATATTAATTATACAAATTCAATAACATCCACCAGAGCAGCTGCTTCACTGGTCCGAATGGGGATATACTATAATCTTACGAACTCAATAACATGCAACAAAGAGGCAGACAGCAATGTACATTGCAGGCTGAGGAGGTGCCGCCAACAAGGGACATGGCAGCGTCTTAAATGGCTAGTTATAGCTGGAGTGACCTTTGAGGCTATACATGTAATGCATTGGTACTACTGTGCCTGCCCGCTTTTCCGCTTATTCTAATCAAATTGACATACTTTGATACCTCCAAACGGCGCTGCTCTTAACTGCCATTGTGACTTAGATGCTGTGCTTCTAAATGTAATGCGCGTCTGATTCTGAGCCCATGCGCGGTTGTTTCAAAGCCGGCAAGTTGTTCTACTTCTAGTGGTAAATTATTGTCGACAAATGATGATTTTTTTTTTCGGGAGAACGTATCCCATCATCAGAAATCAAATTTAAATCTAAACCTATGAGATTCCAGTCTATTAGCTAAGCCCTCAAAACCTATGAAATGTTTTTTTCAAAAATAATGACCATCCGCACCACCTTCTGGACTACAACTGCAAATTGTTCCTAGACACACTGTTCCATCCCGTTATTAGCAAAAACTCGGTCCGTAAATTGAACTTCTTTCACTCGCTTCCGTACTAGAACGAAGCCTCTGTTGATGCAGTAAACAATTTGAAGACGTTCCTCTCTGAAGCCTACCGACATAAAAACTTCAAATTATCATACAAAAACATATTTACCATAGGGTCCTACTTCAAATTAAAAGACAAACATCCCACACCGCTTTTCTCCACTGTTATATATCGTTTCCGCTGCCGGTGATGCAACGTCTCGTACATCGGTAGCCCTGGACAACACTTCAGAGCCCGTACTGACCAACATTTAGGTTTATCTAGTTGAACATTTTACCACTAGCACAACTCTCACATTCAGCCCCTCGAGTACATGCTGAACAAACCAACCATTCCATCTACAAGAATTGCTTCTTCATCATAGACTGTTCTAATCCAATAGAGCTCACATTAGAATCCCTCTATATCCACAGAACAAGACCTAGCCTTAACATCATGAACTCGGCTGTACCGCTTCACACGGTCCCCGATTAGTCCCACACCCGCTAACTGTACAGGAGCTGATATCCGGCCTCTCCACCTACCTTGGTTCATTCTCCTTTTAGATTTCCTCCCGATAACAACCATGCTCCCCTCGCCAAATTAGCAATTAAGGGAAAATTTTTTATTCATAGGTTTAGATTCAAAGTTGAATTCTGATGATGAGACACTTCCTCCCAAAACGTTATATTTTATCATCTATCGGCATTATATTTATTATTAGATAATTGCATTAGTTTTAACTTCTCTAATGATTATTATATCGTTCTACTTAACGCGTTCATTGTCCTGCCAGACACGAATATCATCTGTTATAACTGTGATCGTTAATATGATTAATATGCACCGAATTTCACTATTTTAATTTCTTTATCTACACCATTTACCCCTGGTCTCGCTATACGCAAGGGTTAGTTACATCTAGAAAAGCTCGTAAGATGAAGGTGAGACTGTAATGATCGAGCCTATCTCTGTATTAATATGAAGGCTGGTAGGCCTCGTGAACCATTCATGTCCTTAAGAGGGAGCTTCAGTGAATTTTCGCCCATTGCTTTCTTTAACAAATTCGGCACTTAATAGCTCGAGATTAACGGAAGTGATTTTCATCAAATTGCATATCATGCAAGATCAACCTCAGAACAAGCGGTCTGCTGGCCAATGGTGTGAATTTTGTTGAACATAACTAGAAATATGGAATATAAAGTTTGAGGGCCTGACTGTTTTTCTTGTAACCGCTGTCACTACGGGAGAAGTTCCTACAGATGAAAGTTTCATGCAAGGCCGTATAGCTCAATTGCTCTACTAACCCTTAGAAGTGTTTTCGTCTTCTAATAACCACGAATTAGGGTCGTTTTTTATTAACATTTAGGCCTACATAAAAAAATGAGCGAAGCTAGCCGGGCGGGTCCCGTAGACTGTCGTAGCCCTGAACACGTGTGCCCACCACAGGCGGCACGGGAGGTCATTAGCAGGTTTCTCTTGCGGTTTGCCACAGCGGGGAGGGGGTGAAGAAAGGGGGTCGGGGTTGGTGAGGAAGTCAAGACTCAAGAAGCATGTTTATGTGGTTCATACAAAAATTTGCATGCTTATATTTGCATACATGTTTATACGCATCAATACAAGACAAATACTCAGATATGTTTATGCGTGAGTATACATACTGGATATATATGTTTAATGGCGTATTGTATGTACATTTTGTTTTTATATAGGTTTATACTATGCATTAATACACGTGTATGTTTAAACATAAATCTAGAAAGTACACTTATATATGCGTTATATATGTTATGAAATTAAATGTTTATGTTTATTTCTACTTGTCCGTCTGTTAGTTATTTAGTTGATACGACCGTGACGCTCTTATCAGTATTAGATAGAGGAAAATATGGGAGTCTTTGAAGTATCCTTGATACGATCCGTGAAGGAATGAATAGAAATATTAGTCATGTTCAAATTAAAGCTGTTACGTCTCGCATGTCTAAGCTAAAAGACTCGTTGACTGACTTGGAAAATTTTTTTTTTTTTACTTTTCGTATGCGTGATAGGGGTTCGTGGGCATCATAATTGAGGGACAACGATTTTGTTCTGTAGAATCTCAGAAGGTCCCTTCATAATTGCATGAGTTGTTTTATCTACTCATAAAAGAAGTGAGTCATACATCAATGATAATTCGGTTGATTGATCCGTGAAATATTAAAAACAACATAGATAAGCATAAATTTTCCTACTACAGTAGAACCCGCTTAAGTCGTCACCTCTTAAGTCGGAAACATTGTTAAGTCGTGCAGTAACAGAAAAGTACGACTTAACATTTGTAAATGTCGACTTAACCGAATTTCGGATAAGTCGACATAGTATTGAGTTATCCGATGAAAAGTATTGATTTACCATCCACTTATGTCGAGTTATGCGAGGACGCATACGTAGCTATACGTAGCTGATTCCCAAGCTTGGATGACGCAATAATTGTCGAGGTGATTAAATACATATTGCGAGGAAAATTCACATTATCTACTGATAATATATTCATTATAAATCTGTTAGTGTCCATAATGAAGATATTTAAACGAATTGTAGTATATATTTAGTACATAATGATTAATGA
>LQNS02278096.1:2557280-2569875 GCA_001587735.2 Parhyale hawaiensis | reverse complement strand
GTATGGATACGTGTTTTTGTATATAGCTCCAGGACATATATGCATCTTTCCCCTGACGACGGCTGAAGCAAATTCACGCCGAAAGCTTGGGCTAATAAAATTCTTGTCTTGAAGAAGTCATTATTAGAATGGAAGCATAAAATTAACCAAGACGTCCTCTATTTTCTTCAATATACATATGTATCTAATTGGTCTGATAGAGGTACACCCGCTCGGAGAACCTTGTAGGTTTGGAGGCAAGGACTGGTTCTGCTAATATCCTAACTATATATAGGTATATATACAGATTTACTATGTATTGAACATCATTAGGACAAAAGCAGAACCAGACCTGGCCACCTAACCTACAAGGTTGGCGGGTAAGAGCTCATTGGAAGGGATGCTGTACTAGGGTGGTGGTCGGTGGTGGTGGGGGGCAGCATCAAAAAAACTTTGGACGTTTATCAGTCGAGAAGTGCACGTACGTTCCAACGTAGACTTATTTTCCATCAATATGAGATTTAATTTGGGGAAATCTATGGTGTTTTTAATACTTTTTTCACTATTTGAAGTTGACAGGCCGTTAGATGGCCTATATATATATGTATCTCTATCGAGACGCCGACCACTTAACAGGTCGTAATGAAAGATAGTTGCCCATCTAATAGCCCATATCGATATATCTATACCGGGAGCTTCCCTGAAAAACCGAACCCAAAGTGTATTTATAAATAATAAAGTGTCCAAACGACAGCCGGTACTCAGTGAAGTCCCACAAGGCCCCGTGCTTGGTCCAATACTCTTCCTCATCATGATAAATGATATGGGGCACCAATGCAAGTTTACCGTTCCCTCATCGTTCGCTGATGACACACGGATATTAGCAGCGGTACAATCAACGGCAGACGTACGGAATGTGCAACTAGATCTAACCAACATCTTTCACTGCACATCGGTTAACAACATGTCCTTCAACGAATCAAAATTTGAACTATTACGGTGCGGAAAAAACCTCTCCCTTACTGAATCTACGTTCTACAAGACGAGAGATGGGAGCGAAATCGAGAGAAAGCAATTTTAAGAGATCTTGGGGTGAGAATACAAGATAATGCGACTTTTGAAGATCACGTGGCTCGAGTTGTTACTATAGGCAAAAAGTGGAGCGGATGGGTGCTTCGAACTTTCTCTTCACGAGAGGCAGACACAATGCTCACCTTATGCAAACAACTAATACAACCGAGGATTCAATACTGTTCACCTCTTTGTATGCCAAGCAAACGGAAAGACTTAGAGCGCCTTGAGGCTATCCAGCGATCGTTTACTGCCAAAATCCGGGGTATGCAAGATTTAAGCTATCACGACAGACTTGCTCAACTTCAAATGTACTCCATTCAAAGGAGATTCGAGCGCTTTACGATCATATATGTCTGGAAAATTCTAGAGGGAATTACTGTCAATGTCAATGAACGAATCCAGGCCAGACACTCAGACCGTATTGGTCACACTTGTGACGTGCGAATTCCGATCAAAACTGGTGGTGACGCAATGGCCACAAAGTATTCTAATAGTTTCGCCGGTCGGGGGGCGAGATTATTCAATGCCACGTCAAATACTTATTCGACGCATACTTACTGAAAGTGCCAGATAAACCACTAGTAAGCGGCTACGTGAACTGTGGGGATAACTCGCTGTTAGCCATCCCGCTGGTCACGGACTGAATTATCACCTCTGCGCAAGATGGGTTGCGTGCATAACGCCACCTGGACCTCGTCCGAAGTATCATCAAGGTAATCAAGGTAAGGGTGTTTTCTTAGGCGGACAAATTTCAACCATTGGTAGAAAAATTCAAAGTAAATCGATTTTCATGAATGATAAAATGCCCAAAATTCCTTAGTAGTTTTCGAGTTATATTGACTTGAAGAAATATAAAGCTTTAGGTATTTTACTACGTGCGTGCCAATGTTAGCATTTGTTTTGATAGTTCAGCACGTTTCTGACCCCACCAAAGCAGTTTACATTATTTTTACAATGAAAACTGCAAATATTTCATGATATTAGGAAAAAATATCTGCAGTTTCAAACAGCATTTAACTTAATCACGCTACTGCATGGCGGACGCTACGTCGTCAGAGCTTACATCCGTGTCGTTAAAAATAAAAAAAATAAAAATGTAAGGGTTGCTGCCACCAGATTTTGGACCTTGTGTACAATTTTCAGAGTGGCTCAAGCAACAGAGAACAAGAGATTCCAACTTCTCCAAGCTGATTCTTTTCCACAGATGAAGCGTATTTTATAAGTGAAGGGGTTTTTAACATTCACAATAATCATCATTGGGCTCAAGCCGAATAATCCTCATGTCATTCGCCCAAATAATCATCAACATCGATACAGTGTAAACGCATGGGCAGCAATGTGGTCGGAAAACGTGCTAAACGATCCAATTTAGCGCTATCATTGGCGCGCACGTACATAGTAAAATACTTAGGGCTTTATATTTCTCTAAGTTATTATGACTCAAAAACTAAGGAGTTTTGGGCATTCATGAAAACCGATTTATTTTCTACCTATGGTTGAAATTTGTCCGCCTAAAAAATACCCGGTATTTATATATACAGATCTATATATATATTCGTATAGGGGGCAGCAGTTCATATATCAGACAAGTCTCGTTAAAACGTAGATGACATGTAACTTTCACTCGTTTAACTTCAAGCTCCTCGAGTTTGCGGAATTCTTCTTTTACGTCTGTATTTGTTCTTTGTAACATGATAAAAGAAAGCCACATGGGTAAAACAGTTTTATATGGACCCATGGGCAACGTTTCGGGTAGCTGTACACATAGTCATATGAAGTAAACTGGAGGTGGCGCAGCGGACACCCACTGATATGCCTACCGGTCAGATGCCGACTAGTATTTATTCTACAGTTTCTAGACAAGAGATGATGCAACAGTTTAAAATCTGAAGTAAGCCAGTTACAAGGTTTACGGAAAGGATGCTAGTGAATTTATTAACTCTTAAAATTGTAAAGATAAACGATACTTCTACGTAAATGAAGCTGAAAATTCAGAGGTGAAAATAAATGGAAGTAATTGGTTGCTGTCGATACTGTATGAAATGTTGAAACTTTACAAAACACCAGTAGATGACTAGATAATTGAAAATTTGTACCTACACAATGATCAATTTGTACCAAAGGAACTAAGCGATTTGTCAAGATAAACGATAAAAAGTACACGAAGCTAATTGATAACAGGCGAAAATAAATGAAATTAATTTGTTGCAGTCAATACAATGTGAACTATTTAAACTTAAAACTTTTCGATGACTAAACGATGAACAATTGATGCTTACGCGATTTGTATTAAGAAACTATGCAATTTGTACTAGGAATTGAACGAGTTGTACTAAAGTACTGAACAATATTTACTGATTTAATGAGCGAGTTGTGCTAATACATTAACCGATTGCACTGATACAAAGTTACATCAGCTATAGGTACACGGCTTATACTAGTACATGTGTAAATTACATTCGTACCTATAAATTTTGGACATCGTTACATACTTTAGGCCAAAATATTCATAGGATTCGGTGAAGGCCAGTACTGGTTCTGCTAACGCCCAACGTGCTCGTTCTCATCTAGGTTAGGCAAAGGCAAGGACTGGTTCTGCTCACGATAAAAAATCGGTGCGAAGTAAGGCAAATCAAAAATTGGCGCTTAGTAAGGCCAATTAAAGATTGGCGCTAAGTAAAAAAAAAATACTAATACCCCCCAAAAATACCAAAACCAATAAAAACTAAAAACCCACGTACATTTAATAAAAACACTTAGGGACGGGACTGAAACCAGTCCTGGCCTCACCTAACCATATGAGCTGGAGCTCATTTCACGAGGCTCTGTAGTGGGATGGTCGGTGATGGACTAAGGAAGGCCCAGCGCGTTTATCTGTCGGAAAACATATAAAAAGAGCCCCGTGGAGTTGTTTGGTCGTTAGATGTAAAGTTCGACGTTACACCTAACCTCACCAGTTGACACTTGATACCGGTTTTAGTTAAATTCCTTTTCATATAAGGTACGATCTAATTATATATATAAATGTATTTGTCAGTCCACAAAAAGGGTAGGAGTTGAGCAATGTTGATAGTTTTTTTGCAGTCAATCTGATGGGTTGCCCTCGATGTGACCCATGCCAAAAAACTAGGATAGCTGGCCATCAAAATGACGGCGATGAAATTTGCTCCCACGCGGGCGATGGTCTTACGCAAAGAGGCGTTCTAGGTTTTCTATGTTGTCACCACCGTCTTCAATGCACCTATGCCACTGTACCAGCAAGAAGTAAGAGCTTTGACAAACGTCCCTTCGGTGGTTCTTTTGTTCCTGCGCAAGCAGTCATAGAACCCGCCTAGCACAAGCTTTGCTGTACCCTAGGGATTACAGCGTTGTTTTCAGTGTACTGACATCCACATTCAAGTTGACACGCATTTCATTCGCCGTTACCCGCTGAACGGAGCGAATGAGTTGATCGAAGGATACTTTGTTTTCCGGGGAAGTGACTGTGCACTCACATTTCTGTTGTCACTCTGAAATCGACGGATCCATCTCCTAACTGGGCTGACATAAATTGCCTGGGCTTGCTAAACGTTCACCAGGCGCCTGTGAATGTTGATTGATTCATTTTTTCTACCTGAAAGAATTCAGTGACGCATCTCTGCTTCTCACGGGCATCCATGACAGGGATTGCTTTCGAAGTGTCACACCGTCAACCAATGAAACTTTCAGGTTACGAGTACATAGGTTGAGTCATTATAGCAATGCAATTTACAATCCTCTCGGATCCCGTTGGGCGGAATAAAAAAAAAAAAAAAATAACCAGGAGGCACTACTTTTGGAACGACTATCTTAACTTATTTGAGAAACTGTGAAATCTAAGAAGTAGCAGAAGACGACCCGAGTCAACGCTTGGCTAAAGCACGATCTGACCAATTATTATTAATCAATGCAGTTGAAATTATGTTTCAGATACTCTCGCCGCGAGTAATATCCCATATACCTCCAGAAGGTACAGCATGTCCTGTACATGAGAAAAAAAAGTTGAAAATGACTTCATTGTACAGTAAATCCTGTAAACGCTCACCGAAAATGGAGCACAGGTTTTGTGACTACGACCTCGTTGACGCTACTGAGAAAACGGTAAGCGTGTTCAGAGCTTTTTCTCTTCGATCTCTCGTTGAATCAGTAGTGTTTACTTCAAATATGTGACGTTTATATTGCAGCTAGAACTTGATAATTATAGAAAACGTGTGTCAGGGTTCTTATTCGTAGATTCTGGTGATTCCGACAACAACATAGCTTGATGCCGAAAGTAATGTTTTCTTAATGTTAATGTTCTTATGTCCTCTTGCAGTTATATCTATTTAGAAACTCTCCTACACTCTTTGACGCATTGGTTACTAGTTAGTCAGATTTATATATGCGTGTCTGTTAGAGGAGTATTACCGTTCGGGTAAAACGTTGATTACTTCTTCAGCAGCATGAATTAATTTGTCCAAAATAATTTGCATTTCATGGAACAGAGAGTAGAATGGGATCATACTGTTTGGGACTGTCAGCTGTCTGCAGTGAGTAGCCCTGCTGCACCCGACGCCAGTGTATCAAGCCTCCCAACTTTGAAGTAAATAGCACACAGAATGGGGTGCACAAGTTGCTTACGAATCGATGGCGCTTGCTGGCAAGCTCACCTGCACGACTTCGAAGAGAGAGGCTGAGGGTCGAAACTTCTTATACTGTCGATTTTATCTAGGAAGTTTGGGCATGGTCAAATTCCTCTACAGTGTAGTTAATTCTATGGGCATTTCTTGAGATTTTGATCGGCACATATCTGAGCCCCGCCACTACCTGCATATAGAGCCAAGCACAATCTAGGTATGAAATATGACACATGCGTAATTTCTTACGCTCCGCCCAAACTGCCTTGATAAAATGGACATAGTATAGTTACATACCCGGAGCCTCTACTGATAAACTGACTGTACAGTGACACGCCTCATGGAGTCCGTGATCTCTCATAGCTGGCTCATTGGCTTAGCTCCTTGTATAACGCCACCTGGACGCTGTCTAAGCTTCTCAGACATTTTACGACAAAAACATTTCTATACCCTTCGATGCTCAATATTGCCACTCATTTCTCAAAATCAGTGTCTTTGGACAGACCTTCGGTTTTATACGTACTTAAAACCTTAAAACTCTAGTATCAGTTACAGCCAGTAACTACTACGAATCATTACTACGAAAGTTTTTTGCTCCTGATATGAAGATGAAACAATTCATACAGTTAGAACAGGTGACCATGATAATAAAATGACGAATCAATACAATGACGTATCATTTTCACAACCTTTAGCCGTCTCCATATGATTTTGATGAGATTTGAGCAAGTCGCTCCTGGGATGTTCTTCTATTATTCAATTGCTATCCGTTTAAGTTCTTGAATGGTCTTCAGAAGAGGGCAACTCATCCTCATTTTCAATTTGAACATTAAATTTATATTGGATTCAAATTGCAACTCTATAAGGCCACGATAAAACTGCCGTACCGCTGTTACAAGTCCTACAGTCACAGATATAGACATATGTTTGAAGTTATTATATCACTGGAAGGAATATCGCTGGATTACACCGAGAGTGTTTGCTGACATCTTCACGTTTGCATTTAAAATCTCAAAAATAATAATCCAATTTATTGTTTCCCGCAGTAACTGCTACACACCACTCGAAGAGAAAGCCCCAGAACAACGTATTTATGTAGATCCACATCTTGTTTACCTTTCGGAGGATGTAGTTTGAAGAGAAAGTCTTATCCTTCTTGTGCCAAATTGTCTCAGCATCGGTGTGTCCTAAAAGCTCTATTTTTCCCTAACAATATAGCACTCGTTTTCAGAAGCAATCTTCTTTGTCCCGGTGTATTTTAATGATGTTCAGTCAAGCGGTGATATGACTTACGACAAGGCTTTCATCGTTGTACCGAAGAAGCTCATTCTTACCTTATTATGCGAGTACAGCTTACTTTTAAGCTGGTACTCAGTGTATCTTACGTCTTGGCACAAGTTGGCAGTGCTAGTAACAACAAAAACTAATCTTGGTTTCAATTCGATTGCACCACTTGGTTTTGTGCAGTTCTCGGTGACCGTCTCTGTTTCTTTCTACGTCCAGCTAAAATTTGTGCTGTGCCAAACTGACTAAACTTTTACCTAACGAATTGTACCGTAAATCTCATGATGAAGTGGATAGTTATCATATAAAACTGCTTCCCGCCTAGTTTCAAGGAAAGCTGAGCTCTAGTCTTTTCATGGTCGTGTTCACGCGTAAGTAACTGACACGATCAGGAAGCAAAGAATGCAACGGGAAGACTGAATAGGACTGAAATAAAACTTAGTCGTAATCGCACGTAGTAAATTTACATCACATCGACGAGTCGAAGCATTTGAGAGTGGGACCTCAAAACTTGGTACGTTGTTTTCTCGAACATATTACCGTATTTTTTCGATTTATTTCAGTCAATCTCCCGCTCTTGACTGGCCAGCTACCCGAGCTGCAAAATGTCGTAAGATGTTGTCGCCAAGTACAGAAACTCCGAGCAATAGGCTAACTGTTACTGTGGTTTCTCTCGCGTACAGAATTGGCTATAATGATGCGTATATTTGTTGGTAAGGAATAAATATGTTTTAAGAGCACTGTGAACTGAATATGAAGTGTAAATAAGGCTTCAATCAAGAAAAAGAAGTTAAATCAGGTCGCCGAAAGGGAACAAATTCGGCTCTAGTACTGTGAAAGTTTCCACCAGCATGCACTGATAATTGATAAATTAGTATATATTATCTTAATTTATTTGTACGCTAGAGATGAATTTTGCAATTTGAGACGATCCTTCTTGTTAAATTAGTTAAAATACTCCTAAGCTGCTCAGCCATAGATTCGTTGATGATGACGTCACTTTTTGATGCTAATTTCTAGTGAGTCCTCCCGTTACGCTCTTTGCTTCCTGGACACGATAGAACACTTCTTGCACAACGATAGGTTCACTGAAGTTTTCAAGAATTATCATACGTAAAAATATTCTAGAAGTAAATCAAAAAAACATAGTTTAGCTTATTCTGGCAGTGACGACTATTTTTAAGACTATGAAAGAATTTTGTCTTCATAGCACTCGTACAGTTAACTTGTGTCATATAACCTATTCTTCTAAAAATAAAATTTATATTTCTTTTCATATAATTAGTAGAAAGGTAGAGAGAAATTACATAATCAAGTACTGTACAACTACTAGGTTTTGGGAAATTTGTGACATTTTTTTACAATGTTGCTTGCTTCCTTGCTCGCTTGGTTTGTTGGCTCGTCTGGCCATCACGATCTTAGGGTTTAATGAATAAAAAGGAAAAAATTCAGTTGTTAATCTCTCAAGAAATGAGATAAGAGCAATTCAAAGCCTCACAGCACAACAAATAAGTTCAATGAATGTGCTGAAGACACAGAATTTTCTAAAAAAAAAAAAGCCCACTCCACTCGAAAAAGTATCTTTACTTCTTGACGTATTTCCCTTGAGCGTGAGAAGCGACAGGCCTCCCTTCTCCAAGTCAACAGTTATTCCTGATACTTCTTCACATGCTGTTCGGATTTATAGCAGCACTAATTGCACAATTTTATTTGGATTTTTTCCTCAGTTTTCTTTTTTCGACGGGAAAATATGAGATTATGCTATTTACGTAAACTCCAGGAGTGAATTCAGATCTTCACTGCTTCTTTGGACATGATACACCAATGTTCAATGATAGCCTTCCCATTGCATTTTTATCATCTCCTGAATATTTTTCATTTGATGATCTGACTTCCAGAAGGAATATTCCAATGCTCATTGGATGCCATTTTTGTGACAGCTAAGTACTCTTAGTATTATATATAGAAGGGTGCACGACAGTTCGCTGCTAAGTGCCGTTACCTCGCTAATTACCTGTAAAGTTTCTCCTCAGTTTGCAGATTGACTCTTGCGGCGAATCGACCACTTGCCCACCGCCGTTAAAGACATCATTGGTGCTCCAGAGCTGGCACTCGTTGCCCCCAGACGGTCCCATGTAGCACGCCAGCCACGCCCAAGGAGCATGCGTTGCCACAGAGAGGCACGATATCCAAGATGACGCTGGGTAGAGTTCCTTCCGAACGACTTGGCTGTCCATGGCCGTTAAGTTCACACTCGCTGGCACCCAAATCTCGTTTACCACATCGGCGCCGGCACCAATCGCCAAAGCGGCTAAAATCGCTACTGTGCGCATCAGGGGTGTGGAAAATGCGCACTGTGCTGTCAGTAATGAAATCTGGAAAACAAGAAAACGGACTTCGTTAATTAATGTGATAACTTGAACAGCGCTTTAATCCCGTGTCTTTTTGAAAGAAAGTTCCAGCAATTGATGAGAATAACTGTATTTTGTGCTTCTTAGCCGGCAAATTGACGGGCAAACTTCCCACCCGTGGAGAAACGAGCCGAAGCGTGATTACCAAAATTGGCTTTGGTAGCGTAACTACTGCAGCCCGCCCTTAGAAAAGGCGGCAGAGAAAGTGCAGTGAGAGCCCTGCCTTGCGGTTGTAGCTTTAGTCCTGAGCGACAGCCACAGCGCGGCTGCTTCTGGCATCCCAACATAAGCACAGACAAAGGAAGACGCGGACGCACAACATTTAGGCGAGCCTCCAATCGACTTCGAGACCGCTATGATGTCATCATAGTCTGTCTGACTCAATTAGCAATGCTATTGCTATCCTAAATTGGCAATGTTATGACTATCCTGAACTATATATGACGACGTTTTTGTTATCCTGAACTAGCAATATTATTGCTGTCAAGAACTGGCAACGTTATTGCTATCGAAAAGAGCAATGTTCTACACCTTTTCAAATTTCGGTAAAAGTTTGGGACGGAAGAAGATATTAAGGTAACATAACACTGTTATCGTAGCTACGAAGACATGATGCAACTCGATCACCTCCCTCTTGACGTAAGACCATCATGCACTCGCGGTTAGAGCAAATTTCATCGCCGTCATTTTTCATATCCGGCTATTCCTAGTTTTTTTTGGCATAGGTCACATCGATGGCAACCCACCAGAGTCCCTGAAAAAAAAAAAGATTATTTCTCAACTCCTTCGACCACTTATTGGGTGGACAGACAAATATGCATACCTATATATACTTAAATCTTCAATGAAAAAAATATCACTTGTCTCATTCCGTTCGCGGGTGATTAAGAAGCAAGCGATCAAATTTTCACATGAAAATACTGGAGAAATGTCAGTCTGTACTACTAAAGAATTGGTATTATTGTCGCATCGCAGCATTTGGGTGCAGTAAGGTTCCAATAGCTATGCATACAGGCCACGTAGGTGATCGTACAGGGACCAAAGAACGAGAGTGACACTTCTTGGGTTCGTTAAAACATTTACGTGACACGGAATTAGGACATGACAAAGTGACAGGATGAGCTGTGGTGCGGGTGTTGGCGTCTCAGGGGGACATTCTGGAGGACTCTTTCACTGCCAGAATGTCTTGGGCCCCACACCCCAGGGAGGTTATTTGAGTGGCTTATGAGGGAGTGTTGCATTTGGTCAAAGTTCCTGCTGATAAGGTTTGCTTGTGAAGTTATGTAGGTTCTCTGTATATTGCCTGCTGTTGCGTGGGGTGGACAATGATCATTGTTGGCCGACTTTATCCACGGAGTTCCTACGAAGAGAGAAATGGCATGGTGACAATACTCATGCACATTAGCTTAACAAATGAAACTGTATATTGCTGGCGGCTTTACAAATTCTTATATCCGTGCCTAGTTTTTGGATGTTTTATAACCACATATGTTGGATTAGAAACAATCTATTGCGGTGTAGCCTTTTAAACAAAGGTAAATGTACCTAAGGGTAAATGTAACCTGGTTTTTATCAGCTTGTTACTATCATACCATATTAGTCAGAGTTCTGTGCTCGCGAGTTCCCGCCATAATTCCTGAATTATCTCCAGCTGACATTAAAATGATCGTACAGGCTATACGCCGCCGATAAAATTAAACAAAATCTGAGCCACTACTTCAGTTTTAATTTGACAGTAATTGGTAATAGCAGAGTGTCAAATTACTCACCTATTTTTGAGTGAATTGAAATTTTTAAATACTTGTAGTTTAGCACGATGTTACAACGCATTAGGTTTATAGTTGTAGATTACGGAAAATTGGAACCTTTGCTCCAAGTAAATGGGACGTTTCTTATTATGTGCTCTTGAGAGAAGTTGCTTTGGGAATGGCGTTAACAAATGAACCAGCATTAAGGATGTCATTGCTGATCACCTGTCGCCAGTGGTGGGCCCCGTTACCTGATATCGGTGGTCGTTACCGTGACTCTTTATTTCCATAAAATTACCGGGGCGTTATCGTTACTCGTTACAGTAACGACCGTTATTTCGTTACTCGTTACACTTGAGCTTTTATTGCATAAATAATTTAAGCATAATACAATATTTGCTACTGTTATAAAATATATCAAAGTAAGCCCATATATATTTGAACTTTTCGCTACAATGGAAATCGAGTTCGTACCGAAATCTTTATAATAATGATAAAAAACCAAGCCTAAAAGCTTAGTTGCTGATCTCCAATATTAATATAGGAGACATGTCTGTAACAAAATTTATTATCCGTTGTTTATACCAATAAACACTTTCTCTCATAAGAAAGCGATTTAATTGCACGTCATAACTCACAAAATGCCATAAGTGTTACTGCAATGGTACATAGTAACGGTAAAATAATATTTACTTCAGCTAAAAACCTGTGTTCCTCATGCAAAAAATTGAAAGGGTGCTAAGCCTGTGAGGAATTTAAGACGCATTCCACCCATCGAAAGTTTTAGTATCCGTCAATAAAAAAAATAGTTCTGTGATGTCTTCGTTTTAATTCGCAACGTTCAGGTCTCACCAGCTTAGTCGAAAGTCTGTAATAAAAGCTTTTTAAAATCCGTTTTGTTACTTGGGAAGAATATGCAAGACTATTACACTATCCTCGACTTGCAACTGAAAATCACTAGTAGGCCTACTGGCAAATTAATAAAACGTTGATGAATCTTTTCCAGTTAAGATAGCGACTTTAAAATAGAAGCAAACTGTTCGTAGCGATACAAGAAATGTGTTTAATAACAAGAATCATTACAAATTCGTGATTAGAGGTCAATGGTAAACAACGATCATTAAGTTTTATGGCACCAAAATAGCTAAAAGTTGAATAAAATTAGTTTAGCAATTATACGCACGGTAGCAGCGAACGTTGCGTGCTACACAGTAGTGCTTACCCTATTAAAAATTTCGGTCGTGTTACCCGCGTATTTGACGCGCAATCAGTAGTAAACGGTAGGAATTAGGCAAAGAGGCCACAATTCCCGAGAGTTACCCGGGGCCTGCGGTGACTTTCCGGAAAATACCGTAGCCTTACGCGCGAAAAACTGCTGCGCGGCCGACTTACGTTGCGCCACCACAACTTCGACGGTCTCGCGCCATATTGGTGGATGCCAGGCTAGTTGAACACCATCGGCCTA